>VYXC01000743.1:838114-872412 GCA_013397175.1 Platysteira castanea
GCCGGCGCCCTCGGAGCGCTCCGCCGCCGGGCCCCAGGGCCTCCGCCGGGGGGGCGGGGGGTGTTTGGTTTCGAGATTTGGCTGTTCTGGAAGCTGCTTGGACTTGAATGACTAAGGCGGAGGGGGGCTGAGCTCTTTCTTCAGCTCCAGATCTACCCCACCCCGAACTGGCCACAAACTAATTACGATTTTCCTATATCGCAAGGGAAGCGACCAAATTCTTCTCTCAGCTGTCCTTACTTTTTAAAGAAACTTAACTTGAAAGACTCCTACGTGTGACTTTAGTGAAGGGGGGCGAAACAAAAAGGATTACGAAATTGCCTGGTCTGCTCCTGCCAAGCGTCCACCCCGGCCCCGCGCCCGCTCCTGGCGCGGGGCGAGGCCCCCGTTCCGACTCCCAATTTTTCCCTACATAACTTTGTTTGAGGTTAAGCTTTCACAAATAAATAGTCACGCTTTAGAAATTAAAAAGAAAAGTATGAGCTGGGAACTTGCTGTGGTCCCATACGTTTTCCCACTACAGTAACAGACCCACTGTGTACTAAAAATCAGGTGAAAGGCTTGTTCTTAGTATTTTAAATTCGCCTTATAGTCGGGTTCACAGGTTTGTTTTTCTTGTCAAAGGCATTTCCTTCCCTACCACTTTAAACCTAGGCTTTCTGGAGAGTTAGACCTGCTTGTTTAAAGGTATTTGATAGCTTTGTAAAATATGGTATGACCATAGATTATTTATACAGTTTCAACTTGTTGGGATTCTTAGTATGAAGTACTAATTTTCGAGATTTTGGGTTCTTGTTTGCGGATGTATTCCTCCTCACTAAAAGAAGTTTGGGAAGTTGTTGACCTCGGAAGATGAAAGAACTGGTTATATTTGGTAGAACAACTCCCTGCCCTCTGCCAAGACTGTAAAAATGAGATAGCGACTGTAGTACAACACAAAAATAGCGTGTCGAGAAAATGCTATCTTATGAAATAAGTGATAGAGGAGTTTAAAAAAACCCAAACAAACGGTGAAGAATACTAAAATATGGATTGTGGGAAGCATTATAGTGGGACCATCTATTTTTATTTTCAAGACATTTGGAGGAGTTTGAATTTATATTGGAGCAAATGTGGATGTGAAAAGCAAAACTATTTAAAACTTACGTTCTTGGTCACCACAGTGAACAACCTTTTCAAAATAGGTAGATTTACAATAAACATCAAGAAGAAACTTGACCGAGAAGACTCCTTTATAGCACAAATGAACCTTCCAGAGGCTTGATAATGGATTTTTAAATTCCTGAATCTCTTCAACTTAATGTGTTTGGCCAGAGGAGGCCTGAGGCTGTTTTTTTATTTTCAGAGAACAAAAGGAAGAAAAACATTTCCCGATGCGAAAAGGACACTGAAAAAGGAATGCCTGAAATACTTACATCTTGTCATATATTTTGAAATACTGAAAACTCTGGAAGTCTGTTTGCAAAGTATTGGAGTTCCAAAATGAGGGCTCTTGAGAGACGCTTGCTGAAAAAGTTTTAAGGACTGTGTTGGAACTATTCTTCACACTCTTCTTCAAAAGAAAAGCAAATAAAATACTAACTGTGTTCCTAAATGATCTCTGGAAGAAGCCTACTATCCCTTTAAGCTTTTCTGCTTTTCCTGTTTACGTTGGCAATTGGGTGGAAGTATTGTGGAGGCAGAAAACTTTTTGGAATGTTGAAAAAAATGTTTCATGCAAATCTAGTAAATTGCTTCAAGACTTCAAAATTTGAACACTAAGGGGCGCCAGTTATTTTTTTTTCTGAGGCGTGAGTCCGCGAGCACCACTATTGACTCGGGCAGTAAAATTATCAAATCTGGTAGAAGACGCCAAAGAATGACAAAATACTTGTGGATTTGTGCAGGTATCTGTATTTGCATGGACCTCCATGTATTGTATGCTTCCAGGCAGTATTACATAGGTGGAATAGGCAGTAGCAGTGAACAGCTGAGAAGTTGGAACAACTGTTTTGCTGTAAAACACCAATTCTGGTTACCAGTGGGGGCTGTGTTAAATGTCTTGAGCTCTATGCTCCACTGACATCCTCCAGCAGAAGGGTTTAGTAATAACGAACTACAGGTTTGCTAGAAAAATCTGCAGGATTTAATGTGCTTACTTTAAAGTGTATTATTTTATAGCTTCATCAGTTGTTTCCTGGCACCCTTGGGAATACCAAGTATTTGGGGCAAGTGTGTGTATATATAGGTATATATAATCTAAAAATAGAGTTACAGGGTTCACATTCCCTGTTTGCCCCCTCCACCCTGTAATTTGATTTGCTTCTTCTAGTTTGTTGTTTTGTGCTTTAGGTAGGTGGGGTTTTTTTTTAGTTACTATACAACCATTTTCCTGAAGGTTTTGTTTATGCTTGAGAAGAATAATATTATGATCAGCCATTGTCTTTTATTTTGTGTGCTGATCAAAATGAAGAAATAAAGTCACAACCCTAAGAATTTAAACAAATAAAAGGTGGGATTGCTTTCCCTACTGGAATGCTAGGGTGTTCTTTTTTAATTATTATTTATTTATTGTTACATGCCAGTATTTAAAAACAGAACTCAAATGGGCTTCTGCTGTGATTACTTCTTGTAACTGAATGCAGCAAGAGATAGAAAGGGACCTGTGGGTTTAGGTGAACGGTACATCTAATCTGGTTAGGTTACAGAATGTACATCTGCTTTTTTGGGGGTCATTTCTATGCAGTGTCTATTATCCAAAACACGTTTCCCTTTCTGAACTCTGTCCTACATTTTGATCTTTGAAAATTTTAGTGTTTAACTTAGTAGATGTCTTGCAACATTTTGTTTTTGAAGAATAGCTTAAATGTAAGAAGTGTATTGAGGAAACCTTTTTTTTAATATGAAAACTGCTTTCATAAAATGTGAAAGTCACAGTTTTGTTTAGGTTACAGTTATTTTTTCATGTGTGCTTTTAACTTCTCATGTGTAAATAAGGCTTCTGTGGGTTAACAAGGATGTTTAAAGAGCACATCATAATAACTAGGAAGCTGAATTGTTTTTATCAGACTAGTGCAAACCTGTGGGAAGAGAGGGCTTTTCCTGAATGTGGAATAGGCTGTATTTCCTGTAATTGTTTGCACCATCAAATGTGACCTGATTTTTTTTTTTTATTTTTTTCTGCTTAAGCTTCTGAGATACTAACTTTTATGATCTTAACCTAGATTGTTTTTTTCTGACAACTTGTATATTTTAATACTCCCCTTTGTGGACAGTGAATAGAATTGTACCAATTTTCTTGCACTATTTTTAAAAACTAAATTGGACATTTCAAACTCTTCAGTAGCACACTGACAGATTGAAATTAATGAGGTACTTCAGTTGTGTTCTTTCATCAGACTGTGAACAAATGTGCCTGAACTATTAGCTGAGATCTGAGTAGTCTAATTTTTAAATTTACATTTTGTTTTTTTAAACCTGTAAGTACTTAGACTCTTACACCTGATCAGAATGTACACAGATCAGATCTGTGGTCTGAACAGTTTTCAAAAAGAGCTTGAAGTGGACTTTATCAAGAATTCATTTTGCCTCGGTAACCTAGACCTCAAAAACTTCCATCCTCCCTTCAAAACTGTGTTGAAGGTGGCTTTAAAGTGTGTCTACCTTTACATATAAATTAAACCATGCGTCTACCTATTGGAGGTAAATCTAATTTTGAGTCAAATAGTCTGCCTCTTTTTGTCTACCAGGTATAGTAAAGCTAGTGTAAAAACATCGAAGTAGACAATATGAGGATCATNTTCTGCCTCTTTTTGTCTTCTGTTTTGTAAAAACATCTAAGTAGACAATATGAGGATCATTTTTCTTGAATATTGCACTCTCTGTTTAGTTTGCTCACTGAGAAAAGTGCATGTGAACTGGGAGGGCCCAGTGCCCAAGAGTGTAGTTTTTGTGTCACTCTGGTGTATTAACCAAAACGTCTGTGTGAAGCAGGGCTAAAGAACTGTGTTCTGGTGTTGTAAATAAGTTCTCCCTGAGAAGTTATCTAGTTACTTCTGTACATGACCTTATTGTTTGTGATTATGTAAATGTAGTCTGTGCTTAGCTAGGGTTTTGCTGACTTGTCAGAGTTGATGGAGGAGCACTGGCCACATTAGCATGTCAGTTTTTTCAGTTATATCAGGTCTTGCAATAAACCCCCATTATTTCATTAAAAATGTGCTTCTTAATGCAATATTCAGGAATGAATATTCTTTAGGATAAAGGTGTTATGAAAGGTTTTTGTCCTGAGAATCTCAGACTGATTTTTAAACTTGGTGTATTAATGTTAAAATTGTCAAAACACCATGCCACAAGAGCATTGAGTATTGTATGTGTGCTGTTTATCATTACTACTCCTTTGAATTTGGTTCTTTAATAATCTCTAAAACCTTATGGTCTGAGGTGTTTTTCTGATTTATGAATGTGTTGTAATAACAAGGTTGTAATGCTTCTAGAACTTATATTCAAAGACCTTGTAAGAGCTATTTTGAGGTGTGGGTGTTTGGTTATTTTTTGGCGGGAGGGAGCGGGTTTAATACCTTGGCACAACCTCTTATAACATCAAACCAAAAGCTCCATTGCACTTAAGAAGAAGTGTGGCGGATTTTTTTTTTTGGCTTGTGGAAAAATATTTAAACCAGCAACGGTTCAGTTCTTTTTAAAATACGTTATTTTTGGAGCTGTATCTTCAGCATTTATAGGATTGCAGTCACCTAGCATGTAACTAAAAAAAAAGGGTATTTTTTTAACTGATACAAGTTTTAAATTAGTAAAACAGTTGTTTTAAGCTCATGCTTTGAAAGTGGTTTGTTCCCTGTTGCTTACCAATAATTGAATGTTAAAATATCTGTCTTCAGATGTCTTTTTTTTTTTTTTAATAAGGGTAACCAACAGTAGACTTAGTTGTATACAGGAGCTGCTGACTTGTTAAACTGGGAGAGGCCTGTTTGAATTTATTGTTTTTGTTTAGTGCTACTTGTTCATTAAGGTTGGAATTGAGTTGCATTTTCCTCCTCTGAAATTGAATGCAGTCACTTCTAAAATAACTGGTGTCATATAAAAATCTCTTGCTAAGGTTAGAAACAACTGACCAAGTACCGATTAGATTAGGGAGTGGCATGCGATGCTTTCGTAATGCACAAGGGGAAGAACTGGAGGAGGTGTGTTGGTTAATACAGTAAAAGGGGGAAAAAAAACCCCTGAACCAACCACCACCAACTGAGAAAAACTCTACAGATTTTAAGAGAGCACTTAGAATGTCCTGATTATGAAAATGAAGTTTAAATGCATCAGAAGATGGAAAGAAGTTGGCAGTGTTTGATGAGTGCTGTGGATGTGAAGAGAAGGCTGGACATTAAATGGATGGTCACTTTTGTTGGTTAGCAATGGTTTTTACTAGGTTGTCTGTTTCAGTCATTTTTAGACTAAAACTTTTCCTCTGAGTGCAGTATACAATGTCATTAAGTCAGGAATGGGATGCTTAACACTGATTTGGATTGTGTAGACTTTGTTAGAAAAGCAAGAACATTTGAATTGTTTTGAATTACTTTAATTACATAAAGTGTTCTCCATTTTTGAGAATGCACACTCATGCAGTTATCCTATTAATTATTTGTATTATTAGATGCTGATCTGGGATATTTCTATGGCTGACAGGATAGACCTGTGTTAACGTTAATTATCAGACTGTCCTGACAACTCAGGCTGATTGAAGTACAGCAGGAGTCTGCCATGGAAACTGATGGTTTATATTTGACTGCTTATATGGAATGTTGGGGGGATGGGAGAGGGGAGAGATGGGGGAGATGCCTTGCCAGGAAAGCTGTGAACTAATGAAATGCCCTCACTCACTGACCCTTGTCTTTATTGAAACATAACTCACAACTTCTCATTTGGGCCGTGTGAATTTTTCTGTATTGATTTTAGTCAGAATGCGGACTATGAAAATCTTCTGTTGATTTTGACATTTTACTGAAATTTAATAACCCAGTGCTAAGAAAACTAGTAGGAACAGTAAAACGGCCAGTATTTTTAATCTCACCATGCACTTGGTTAGGTCAGTAGAAGTACCACACAAGCTACGTCTGTGGCTTGCTAGCAGGAGGATCTGTGCTTGTCAGGGACATCGAAACCACTGTTTGAATCCTGAAACAGATCATAGGTGTAATGTTTATAGTCTGAACTGTATACCTTTGCTTTGCTAAGACAAAGAGTGGGGTTGCTGAAAGTTAGGCAACATTACATTTTTACTTTTGACTTCAGAAAATATCCTGTATAAGCCTGTACAGTGCAGTTAAAGTAATGCCTAGGTTTGTGTTTCTTTTGGTTGTTTTTCTTGGAAACGTTTAATGGAAGTGGAGTTAGCTTTTTAATAGCAGAGCTTAGATTTTTTGAGACAATTTATGCATGAACGAACAAAACAGCTATGACAACACTAAAGAGAAATAATATCTGGCTTCATTAGCAGAGGTGCCCCTCCACTGTGTTATTCTTGCTTCCATTAGAAAGTGTCTTTTACAGGCTAGCTGCGTGTCTGAGAACAACACAGCACAAGTTAAAGTGGAGTTGTGTTACTTAAACCTCTGTTGTCTGAGTTTGGCACTCAAATTTGCAGCTTTTGTGATCTGTGCAGTTATTTTAGCAGGTGTTAGTGGTTGGAATGAGTGTGGTAATGCTAACGGGGTTTTTTATTTATTTTATTCTCGTGGTTTGAAATAGTGAGTAGAAATTGAAAATATGTTTTCAGTTACTTTTCATTTGAGAATTGATTTTTTTTTTTATACTTAGTGTCAAATAGTAAATTTTGTCTTTCAGTTCGGTGCAAAAAATCGTTCTCTTGAAGGGAAATGGCAGTAGGTAGCTATCGATGTGTTTTAATGTTTTTGGTGGTGCATATTTGAGTAGCACCTTGAAAGTCAATTTTTAAAATTGCTTTTAGAAGTATTTTTGACTGTTTTGCAGCTGCACTTGAATACTTTTACTTCACTCCATTCTGCAATTTGAGGGATTTTCTGTGTTTCCAGCACAGGCAAGGTTTTGATACTTTGTACTATAATTGCAGAGCTGCAGGAAGTGCTCATGGGGGAAGGTCCTCCGGATACCCTTTTTTTAGAAGGAATAAACCAAGAAGCGCTTTGTGTGATAACTCACTGAAATCTGAGGGAATTAATGGTTGGAACAGTTAACACTTCAGTGGTGTATAACCTTGTAAATGTTGACGTTTCTTCAAGACTCAATATGAAAAGTGAAAACATGCCGACATGATAAACAATTAAAATCTTGTTACTTTGCTGGGGAGTTACTTCTACGTAATCTAGGTAGTAATGCATCAGAATGGCTGCTGATGTCAGAGTAGAGGCAGGGGAAGATAATACGGTATTTTATACCTTTATCTGGTGGATCAGTTTGTGGCTTAAAAGGTCAGCTGATATTCTGTACTGGTCAGGTTTTTTTTGAGTTTGTTTTTGTGTGGTGCTGGCTTTCTTTTCAGATGGATGGAAGCTGTGATCTCACTCTCCATATGTGTTCTCAGAGTAGTTGTCTTGGCACGGTGGCTGAGGTGGCTCGATATCGAAGATGTAGAGCAGCGCCTTGGGGAGGGAAGTGCATTTGCTTAAACATTCACTTAAAAGTCTGAAGCTCCTAATTGATGTCAACTGATTGTGCATCTGGTCCATTCAGAATTTTAAGGATGTGCTTATTTGCAGACTAGATGACACTAGATGGAAGTCAGACTTTGCTGAATTCTTTAAACCCTTTAGCTGTTGAAATAATGAACCTTTTTGGTCTTTTTTTTTTTTCTTCCCTAATTCAGATTAAAGAACTGATTTAGAAATCTCTGTAACCATTAGTTGGTCAAAATGTCCTTTCCTAGCTACAGTATATTTTTTTCATTAATGTGTAGGAGATGTCAGGTGCCTGAAATTTTAAAAACTAAGCAACAGATCTGCTAGCACAAGTATTAATACAAACTTAATGTTCTGGTTCATATGTTTAAATGGCATCTAAACTAAAACATTCAGCTCATGTTGCATAATGCTTCCATTTATTTATCAGACTTCAAAGCAGTAGAAAATCAGTTAATATTCTTCTCAATGCAGCCTAATCTAATAACCTGCAAATAATTATAGTAAAAGTTGATGCATAATTTTCAATTTTTAGAGGCAGAGCAAGCCAAATCCACTTCTCTTTGCTGTGGATATCCTAGATTTCTTGGCAGGAATGGGAAGGAGGAGGAGAGCACAAGAAAAAAATGCTCTGACCCGATGCTGTTTGCTTTTGAACAGTGTTGCTGATCATACTGCTTTTCATTAGTTTCAGTTTGTCTCAATTTGAAGGAGCATAAGCTGCACCCCTCCAGCATAGAACATCATGGACAATTTCTCAGAAAGTTGTCACAGTCATCAACCCCCGCCCAAACTTACAAAATAACTTTGCCTAAATACTACATGTACAATCTGTTGTCAGGCGTGTTCTCGTAACAGTTGGTTTGTGTGCTAAAGTTGAAGGTTAAAATGCTGTAATAGGCCCAGCTGTCTTGTTGAAAGTGTGATGTTTTTGCTGTGAAGATTGGCTGTGCAGTGAGAAAGTGGTGTGTGTTAGACATTGGTAGAGACAAGTTGTTGATAGTTCTTTAATTGCTTAAGTATCTTATCATCTATAAAGATAAGCGTAGTCAGAGAGGCTCATATACAGTCAGTTTACGAGGGAATTACTGCTGCCTTAAATCACTGGAGGCTTTTATGGAAATCTGATACTGCCTCTGAATCAACCTGAAGCAAGACTCGTTATACACATTCTTTTGTTCCCACTTTTCATGTTGTTATGTCAACTGTGCGCTCAAATAGACTTGAACAAAATCTGAGCACAGGTGATGTGGTAGGGATCAGAAATGAATTCTAACCAAGATTCTATCAGAAAGGTTGATTATGTGTGTATTAAACATCTTCATGGGGAGAATGATACTTTACTATCTCAGGTATAAAATCTGTAATTTGTGACTGTAATTGTGTTTAGAAGGGAATTGTATTTGGCTGTTTTATTAACATGTTTAGAGAGATTTGAGTCATATTTTGAAATTCCTTGCAGTGGTTTTGTGTTCATTCTCTGGATAAATTTTATTTTTGTGACAAGACTAGCATAATTCTTTCTAAAAAAACCCAGAGAAAACATTATCTAAAGATCAAATCCATCTTAGAAGGGAAAAAAAGAACAACTGGCTTTCTTAAGAAAAGCTTGTTAAGGTTATAAACTTCAAAAACTTTTTTAGAGACCTGTGGCATTTAAGATACATACTGACATTTTGAGGGAGAGGAGGGGGAAAACGTCTCTTTATCATATTAATTGTAGGGTTAATTGACGTTAAATTCTGTATGGATCAAAGTATTTCCAACTTCTAATAATTTGGGTGTAGCTTCCAGGGAAGCAAGGGACTGTATGGAAGCTTTGTCTATAGGTGATGGGGTACATAAACTTAGTGTCTATTGATTTAGTAACTGTATTTTATTCATAACTATTCATGAGGAATCGTGTTGGTTCCAAATGGGAGGTTTAATGCACACTGGGGGCACTTGGTAGTGCTGAGTTTTAATACTGTTAAGTGTCTTCAGCAAGGTATTCTTGCGTCAGCCTCGGATTAACATAGGATGAATAACAGAGCAATTCATCAGCTAGGCAGCTCTGAAGAGTGTCAGCAAGAAAGCTGACGATGATGAATTGGAGAGAAACGGGTGCTGCAGTAGATGGCTGCTCCAGCCCGCGCTGGGGTGGTGAGGGATGGCAGTTGGTATTTAGGTGTACGCCGAGTAATTAAGTGAGGAGGGACCGCACGCTTCCACTCGGCTGAATAGAAAAGAAACGCATCCCTTCTACAATCCAAAAAGGTTACTAAATTCAACAGCCTAAAATGACAGATGGACAACGGGTTTTTAATTCATTGGAAAAGATTTACTTCAGTCTTTAGTATTGATAAATGTGAGTTACATTTTGCAGGCAGACTTGGGAACTTCCCTTCGTCTTTGCAGGCTCTGCAACCTTATTTGGCATCCAGAACTTGGAGAAATTAATTTTGAGGCAGAGTTTTTATTCTGAACTTAAGTTTCCTTCAAGCTCTGTGTTAGCCTTTCTTAGACCTCATAGCTTTCAGTTACTTTGTTACTTCAATTACTGATTACTTTGAGGTTTAATTTTTAATTTTTTTCCCCTCCAGGATTAAGAAAATAGTTGGGATTTTGAGGGGGGATTTTCTTCTATCAGCATAATAGCATAACTAAGTAGTTTTTGTCATGTGCACAGGTCTTTCTAATCCCATTTAGTATGGTTTGTAATAGAATTGTTTTTGACTGCTTTTTGTTATATCAAATTGTTGAACATTTGATACATGGAGAATAGTTTAATAATATTCAAGTTTTTTACTTTATTGGGGTTCTTCGTATGGAATTTTTTCTGACTGCTGACTGACTTTAGGTTACTAAACCGATATGTACAGGCTTTCGAAGCTCTGAGCACAATTCACTACTGAAATCTGTATCAGAGACAAACATTTCAGTGTGTTCTATAGCAGTCATAACTCGTATAGTGTAGTGGTATTTTATAGTATAAATTGCTGCACAGATTAAACTACATTTCTAGTATGTTTTTCTGGATTGAGCATCTGGGCTGCTGAAAGTTTTTAGCAGTTGTTAGTAACTAAAATGCATTTGTGAATAATCGGAAGTATATTGTGATGTCTCCTTCAAACTTCTATTGTGTGCTCTTAGTCTTAAATTTCAGATAAAAGATGGGATACTAATAAAGCACTAACATTTAAGGAGCTTTTTTCTTAGTCTAGTCATGGGTGAGTAGTTTCTCACAGGATGTAGTATAGTTGAAACAAAACTTATGCTGCTATAAACTTTTATCTTTTCCCACACCCTCCCCTTTGTGGAAGGTTGGGACTTTTTTCCCCCTCCATGGAAAGTGAAGGAATAAATACTGCTAGGAATGAAATCTGGATAATCTCCAGGCTGTTGAGCTAATTAATGAAACTTAATGCCACAAATATGGGTGCAATAGTATGCAGCTATCAATATTGGTATAATGAAAAAATTACTAGACAGGACACAGTACATTTTAAAAACACATATCTGTATAAGGAACCGCAAAAATTGTATTATATGTTGGTTTTGAAACTGCTAAATTAAACAGATCATTATATGAAAGGAACAGAAAAATCAGAATATATTTCCTTGAGCGCTGAGGTGTCTTTTTGCTCAGAAAATGTTACTAATTTACAAAAATAATACAAAAATTTACTTAGCCTTCAAATGTTACGGGATTATACGTTACACGTAAGAGAGATGGAGATCTTTACATTGAAGTTAATGTTTGTACAATCTAATCAAGATTTCCTCTGCGTGTAGTGTCTTTTTCCAGTGGAATCTGTGCTATTTCTTCTCATGCTTGTCACACTGAGCCACTCCAGGCATTCCTTGCCCATACCTATTCTGACATAGTAAAGAATTACAAAGCACGCATATTTCATTTTGCAGCACCATCAGCGAAACTGTGCAGTCACTGGCACAAAAAGTAACATCAAAGAGATTTTTTTCCTGAAGTGAAGGGATCATATTTGGAAATTGCATGGAAACAAAATAGTCTTTGACATGAGACCTTTGAGACCGCTTTCTCTCTTAAGTAGACAGCATCTTTTTTGTTAGCTAAGTTAATGGAGCCAAGTGAAGAGCAGTATGAGTTACCAGAATGGTGTTTTTCAGTCTACTGTTTGCAGAGTCACTGCATATGAAGAGTTGCTGCAGATAACAAAGAAAAAGGAAGTCTGTTATAGGGAGATTTAGGTAGGCTAAACTGAGCCTTCACCTTTTTTGGAAACTTCTTGTTGTTATGTAAGTGAAAAAGGTTGAAGACCACTGATTTAATGGCATTTCCATTATTGTAGTTGTCCTTGGCCATGGGCTGAAATAAAAATTTGAAACAAGAAATTTCAAGGAGATCACAAAATAAAAGTGTTCACCATTATGTGTATTGAAACTCGTTTCACCTCTCTGCATTTATTCTTTTTTTAGGACTTCCTGATGTTATACATTTACTGAGCTAGTGAGTGTGATGATGTTTTCCCCAGATGAGATGCAGAGAATCTAATTGGTTTAATTGGTAGAGTCCAGTTTGCAACACTGGAGCTCCAAAATACTAAGATGTTAATTGCCAAAAGTACGTATAAGTGATTTAACCTACTAAATTCAAATAGGTATGCTATTATTATAGAATAATTTCAGTAGTAAATTCTCTTTAGGGCATCTGAACCTTTCAATTTAAATTCCATTAAAATTGCCACACTGTTGTCATTGGTGAACAAGGATATTAAAGCCAGTTCCAGATACTCAAGTACCTTTAGCTGTAAATATTTCAGGAAATGTTTCAGGTTGTTTCCTCCCCCAACTTTTTCCCCGCAATAGACAGCTTTATGAGCTGATAGAACCTGTTGTTCAGTGTTAGTGATAAGTTCTTTCATAAGTTATTTTTTTCCCAAGCTCATTTATGTTCAATACATACTAGTTAAGGTACAGATCCTGCTAATGTAATAAGTCGTTCTTTAAATCAACCCTGAATACAAGCACTTGATTTGTAAGATCTTTTCTGGTGGATTGAAGAGATAGATGGAACTAGTGTAATTGAAATCTATGCTGTCTTAGAAGCCTGTAAAATTCTGCTAAAAAATTACGTGAATTTAACTTGGCATTCAGTTTAAATATTGGATGTTTAGTTTCTGTGGTGGCTTACACTTTTCCAACTTGTTAAGTTTGTTCCTAAAGCAGGCTGTTGTCCAGTGAGTTTGTTTGTCAGCTGAAGAGAAAATTGATGATTCTGTAGCTACTCCATAAAAACTTACATTATCTTCAACGTTTTAATTATGCAAGTAGCAGAGATCTTGGCTACCAGACTGTTAAAATAAATATTAGTTTTGTTTTAATATTCTCTGTCTGTTTCTACCATGTGTGTATATAGACATGAGTACACTCTATCTCCTGTGCTCTCTCCCTTCCCCCCTCCCTTTTGTGGTAGTGATGCTTGTTAATACCTCTCCCTTATAGTAGTAGGAAGTGCTTAGCGAGTTATAAATGTTGTCTCTATGGGCAAGATTTAATATCATTAGAATTACTTATTTTTGCTAATGGCATTAAAAGTAATACATCAGGTTGCTGTAGTGTAAAGCCAAAGGGGTGAAGGGGAGAATCGACTGTACTTTGATAAACTAGAATGTTCTCTTTGCGAATGAAGAACATGTACATTAGAAACTTCAGCATTATAAATCTTTACTTTTAAGTGTGTTTGTTAAAAATAAAACTGTCTGGTTTTAATAAGTAATGTAAATGGATTTTTATTTTTTACAGGAAGCAAAATTCATATTTGCATTTCTTAAAATGCAACATTGAAATTTACTTATGGAACGTGGTGGATATAATAATGCAAACTTGCACATGGAATTTTTTTTTTGGTGCTGGTTTTTGCCTGTTGTGTGATAGCTATTGGTGTTTTGCAGAGCACCTTCTTTTATAATAAAACATGTTTTAGTTAATTCTCCAGATTATGACAAAACAGTAATCGTTCTTTCATCATAACTTCAATTAGAAAAGCTCCAATCTAAACTTCTGCTGTAATGGCAAGAGGTAAACACTGATGCTGCATTATCTTATCTAGTTGATAATTTCATCTAATGGTCCCGGAACTTGTTGTGCCAACTGTTGAATGCACTGGGCTGTGAAATAATCGGAACTTCAGCTTGCAAATACCAAGCTATTGTTTTCAGTAAAGTTGAGTTGAAATCTGCTTTCTATGCTGCATTGCAGTGGAAACCAATTAGTTACAGTGTGACAAGATGCCATTTTTTTATTGCCAAAAGAGAGTTTCTGGTATTATTCTGCAATGTGAACAAACGTTTGCCAGTTTTTGTTGCAATTTAAGTTAATTTTGTAGACAAATAGACCTGAAGAGCCTTTGGTTTTTTAATTTTGCATTTTAGAATTTGTGTTCACCAAGTGGCTTCTCAGGTGATTTCTCCAATTTACAGTGCTGCTAATATCGTGCAATATCTACTTTTTATTAGTCCCTGAGGATGGTACTTTCATTTCACGGGACCCATCTGGTACAGGGCAAAACATCTCAGTTGTGCAAGGTTTAGTAATTGTTTGTCTGTGCCCATAATTTACTTAATATTTAAACTTCTGACAGCTAGGTATCAGAGATCTGCGGTTTAATGTATTTTTCTTGGGTTTTCCAAAGGCATGTAAGAGTTGACCAAAATAACATTCTTTTGAATGTTATCTTCATTTAACGTGGCCACATAAAGTGAAATGACTTAAGAAGATGGATTGACTATTGATGTACATCAGCTTTGCATGAGATACTGTTTCCTTATCTGAGAATAAAATTTTTTGAAAAGTAGTGCACGGGTGAATAACGCACCTTTTGAAGTACACCTTTAGTTAGGATAGCAGAGTAAAACTTAAATAAGCTAACGTGTGAAATTGTCATGCTGTGCATATAGGTTGGTTACCTCTAATACAATTTGATTACCTTTCAGTGTGACCAGTACAGCTGTTTCATATGCTAAAACGACATTCTTGTGTTTCTTTTTTTGTTGAATACTAGAGGTTAATATTTTTAATTGCTTATTACGTATTATCTTTTATTGTTTTACTGTAATTTAAAGTCGTTTATTCAATGAAGCCCAAACCAATACAAATTTTATTCCCAGGCTTTTTAAAGATTTGGCATGTGGCTTTTACTGAGCTCCTACTCCAGTTGGTAGCTATCGCTTTGCTGCTCTATCCTTCCAGTAGTACATTTTTGTTTTTAAGCTACAAATTTTGTATTACATCCTGCTTAGCTCAGATAGTACTTTAAAAAAGGAAGCAAAGTGAAGACAGGGCTTTTCCTTTTAGTTATCAGAGGAGGACTTTAAAACACGTAGCATAGCGAGTATTAAGTATTTTTTTTTCTGAGTATTTTTCAGGATTGTCCAAAAACTTTTAAGAAAAAATATATCATATGGAAGTAGGAAAAATCAGTGGAAATTTGTGAACAAGCTGTATGGGAAAGAAAGGGACACTTATTATGAAAAAAAAAAAAAATTCATGTAGAGTGCTTGCTCAGGAATGTATTTTAGTAAGGAGTGCAAGGTGTATGTGAAGGTGTAGGCAGTAGGAGCACTGATTTCATTCTTGGAAATGTTTTGATTAGTGTAAGTAGGCAAGTTTAATGGCAACATACTTGTTTTTAAACCACTGACTTTTAGAAGCACTTGACACAGGAGGTGTAATGGTGGCTTTACTGAAATTTTCGAACTAAAGGTACCACGTGTGAAGAAGTTCCTCTGAGGTATACCTGCTGCTAGGGCTTTTTCAGGTGAGCGATAGGTCCTTGCATTACACTGGAGACTCTAATGTCTGAATGGATGTGATGGCTGCCTTGGACTGATGCTGCTGTTAGCAGTGAAAAATGTCTTCCTTACGGTTCTTGTGCAGCGGGCTGTGGAATGCAGCACATTTTTATAATAAAGGTGATGAATTTAATCGCAAACTGGCAGCCAAATGGAAATTGCAGACCTTGATACTGGGAGAAAATTGCCTATAAAGCAACTCCTGAGAGAGCAGGCTTTAAATTTATCCACCCATTTCGACACTGAGGAGAACACAGGAATTGCAGGGTATTTTGCTTGGGCTGTTTAGTTCAGATGGATGACATTTTATTCTTCCTTTATTTAAGAACTAGTTACAGTGTTGCATTGCTTTTTTAAAAAATAAAAAAAATTTGACCTTTCTGCCCAAACTTTACACAGTAAGTATTTTGGAAAAATCTGTTCCCTTATTTGCTTGATATTTGCTCCTATTAGAAAATAAGACCTAGTGTGCATAATTAATTGAAACTTAGCAACTGCCTCACAGATCTCCCCTTATGCCAGATTTAACCCTAATGTGATATGAGATGTAAAAACCACGTAGCCTTGTATTTAAAGACTATTTGCATTGAAGCAGCTCCATAAATAATTGAACTGGTCTTGAAGTCCCACTGGAAGTCTCTAGCAGTACGTTAACACAATTTCTGATCGTGGCACTGCATTTTTCAAACTTGCTGGTACCGATACATTTCAGCAAATCTTAACCCCTTATACTTAGTAGTGCCGATGCTGATGTTACTCCTATATGGCAACTAGGAGCTGAATGTACAAATATGGTTCCCATGTATGGTGAGCACTATATTAGAAAGAGAAGACAAAATATTGTTTAAGGAGCTTAGTAGAAGATGGCGTGCTTATCAGCTGTTCATAGAAAGAATTGCAGATAATAATTTAGAAATAGATACTTGAATTAGCCACTGAACTAAATGTACTCACTACAGCACTTTTGGACTGCCCTTTTGAGTGCTTTGAGAGGTGATCATTCAGGTGGGAGTAAGAATGAATGGCATTGGATTTTGACACAGACTTGCAGATGAAAAGAATAGGAACACTTAAGACATGAAGTGTGGCATCTTGTAAGGTTATTCCTTCAAATCTCCTCTTGAATGACATCAGAAGTAGGGTCTGTGTTATGATTGTTTTGGTTATATGATCCCTAAGGTAAAATATAGACTAATTTCTTGGCCAACATGGTGGATTTTTATAGCAAGTATGTGAAATAGGAGCTGCTCATTTCTTGTTCATGATTTAATTTTGTTATGCCCTTTAGAAAACCAAACCTGTTACCAATTTCTGATAGATTTTATTATTTCTTTATTTTTTTAATTATTACTTCATTATTTTTTTGGCAAAGTAAAGCTTCCTGAGAGGTAATACTCTTATTAACAGAAGACATAAGGGTTATTAAGTCGCCGTGTGATGAAAACAGTTGAGCCTGATTTTGGCAGTTGTTGGAAATCTGTCCCACACCGTATCTGTAGTTAATGAGTAACTCATCCATATTCCTTTGCTGAAAGTGTAGATTTGTAGCAAAATAAAATGAATGGGTGACAAGTTCTCGACTGTCTGTTACCGTTATTTTCATTTTTCAATAGAAAATACAGAATAAAGTTCCTATAGAATATATTTTCAATATAAATTTCTGTATTTTCTGATCACGTCAAAGCTGTGGCCTAACTTGCTTGACAAATATGCAGTAGCATTTATAATCTTGTTATGTTAATGTTCTAAGACTGCAGTAGATTCAAACAAACACATTACCTGGAATTCTGTACTTTGGCATATGAGAGACCAGTTTTTCCTTGGAACTTAAAAGTATGGCAGGTAGACAAGTTCAGACACATAGAGGCATCCAGAGTTAGCTGGTATGGCTTTTACCCCTGTTCCTATGCTTTTTATTGCCTTCTGTCTGTAAGCATTCAGAGGCACCTATTGAACGTAGGAAAGGCCAAGTACAGGTGTAGAATAGAGCTGAAACTGAAATGGGTTTTCTGAATTAATAGAAAAAGATTATGTACAACCTGCAAAATAGCTGTAGGACCTGTTCTTGTTTTAATTACTGACATCACCTTGGAGAGAAGTAATGGAAGATAGTTTTGAAGTAATTTAGCAGCTTGATGATGTAAAAAGTAAATTCTTGTTGGAGAAGGTGTCCTGTTTCTTTTTGCTAATTCTGATATTCAGTGAATTCTTCAGTGATCTGTTTCAGCTCAGTAGCCTGGAAGAAAGCTAATCAAGCAAACCAGAAAATCACTAAGAATAGTCTTTTGCTCGATTAGTGAGTTGAATTGGCCTACTAAGAGCTGATGTGAGAGGTGTTAAGGAACTTCCTTTTTCAGCAGCAGTGTGTTTCTACTACTAGTAACTCTTCTTACCCTTCAAAGGAAGGAGAATTGGTATAGCAAACCTGACTTCTGGAGTAATGGTCCAAATATCTAATTTCTTATGGACTTCTGTGCATAGCTTGGGCTATGTAGTCTCCTTCCTCCAGAGTAGTGAACTTTTGTGTATTGTCATTTTTTAAATCTATTTTTTACAACTTTCTCAAGATACGCAGTTCTTTTCTGGGATGAGTGGTGTTCTTTTTAGCTATGCAATTCTTTTGCTTCTATAAAAAGAGCAGAAATAATTTCATGCAGCTTACTGTTATTGTTCATGCACCTTCCATTTGGTTATCGTTAACTTTTTTTTCCACTGTTCCTTCTTCCTGTTGGTTAAATGTCTATGTAGACTTAGGCTTCTGTATTGCCATTCACCTTTGCTAACTTTCAGGTAAAAAGCAAACAAATATAAAACCTGAAATCCAAAATAATCTAATATCCTGTTAAAAATGAATTGTAACGTGTATTACAACTAATGGTAAGATGTAACAAAACTACCAGTAGTAGCATTTTACTTCCAGTGCAGTGTATGATTAATGCTCTGTTATTTTCAAACACTGGTGTAGATTGATTTTCAAGTTAATTTTTTCCTACTGCTTTTTTTTTTGTTTTGTTTGTTCTGTGCATATATCAACACAGAGAAAATGCCCGTTCTAACTTTTTTCACTATTTCTGTGTGTGTGTGATGCACTTATGCACCTATTGGCCTATATCCACTAACAGTGATTGCATTGGTGTTTACCCTCTGTAGTTGCGTAAAGTCATGTTCGCAGTTTGGCAGTATTGTCTGTGTTACATCAAAATGGGTTTCCTTTTGCAGCCTTCATTTGATCCACTGTGGTTTTCACCTTGAGTTTTAACAAGGGAAATTGGCTTGGGTTGCTTTCTTTATGCCATTCATCTGCTCTTGTCTTCTTTATCTTTTCACTAAACTGTTTTTTTTAGGTCTGTGTTTGTAACCAGATATATTGTGCTGTCTACTTCCACCTCATTTTTCTGCTTCCCCTTACTGATACCTACATTTTAAGCTTTCAGAAAGCTTTTTCTTGAGGTAAAACAAGATATTCTCTGCAGTGTACAGTACAAAAAGTCTTGATGTTATCATGAACTGCAATGAAGACCCATCTGTGTCTTTTGACTTTCTTATTTATTTGAACTTGTGTGTTCTGTGCTGCTAACTTACTTAGTAATGGTAACCATGGTTTTATTTTAAGTATACTCTGTTTTTTATTTTCAATTCTGTTTCTTTAGGGGTCCTAATATTAATTGTTTTTTAAATGTCTTTTTTATCCTACTCAGAATGATGTGGACTTTATTTTGAATTGGTACTGTTGAACCTTAGTGTTATGTATAAAAGAGCACATTTTTTCCCCCACTCAATTTACTTTGCATGTAGCATTGGATTTAATCTGCTACGGTTTTTATTCCAGTCCTCCTGTAGAGTCTCAATCTGTACTAACATTTCATAGCTTTCGTAAGTATTATTTACTGCAGCCTTACTGTTCATAGTTTAGTTTCTGTTTTGCCTTGTTGACTGAATTTGTAAAGCTGTTTTCAGTTTGTGTCTAGTAAATAACATATCTTAACATCTGTCATTAAGGAAGACTTTTAGATAGGGCGTCTAGTCATTCCCAAGTTAAGGAATTGACTGTGCATTTCATCTTAGGAAAAATCAGTTAAACTGAGAGGTAATGTCTTTTGAGAAAACTTTATGAACATCTTGAAGTCCAATTTTGTTTTTGTTGTTCTTGGTATTTCATTGAGATGTTTTTAAAAACAAAAACATCTTCGCCCCCTGCAACTTTTTATCTTTCTTGTTCTTAGCCAGATGTAGAAGTAGTGTCAGAAGCAGATTATTTAATAAAGAAAAGCTTGTTTATTTAGAGCTGTTTGTCTATTAAGGTCAGGGTGTGAATCTGTAAAATTAATGTTATCTTTTGATTATTTTTTTGCAAGAATGGAAAAGGAATGGAAGGAGATAGGAAACTGAATTTACTTTCCAGTTTTACTAGTTATTGCTCTTTCTCTGAGAGGACAAAAGTCAGTTCACTGACTTTTGGCAGAAACAAAGTAAATTTTAGTAGGTTTCTCCCAACTGTCTGGTTCAGAATTTTGAAATAATTTGGTGAAGTCATAGTAAATAAGAGAAGCAGGTTGCTTAAATTCATAGGTCTCTTTATTTCGTTACAGAGTGTTCTTCTATATTGATATCAACTAAAAACTTTAATTTAGGATCTGCTCCCAGTATAGGAAGTTGTGAGGCGGTGTTCAGATGCTTCATCATGCAGTCAGCAGTATCTTCCTGTTTCACTTTAATTTCAGTACTGACCTACAGAAGAGATGTTGCAGGTGATATACATTTTCCCCAAAAATGTTGTGGGTTTATTTATTTATTTATTTTTAAATTTGTTCTTTAAGATGGAGTTGGGGGATCACAGAAGACACCTAAATGGAGTGCAAAGCTCCCAATGTTCAATCTCCTTTTGAAGTGCACAGCTGCAATTTGCAGTTCAGTGTTAAACTATTTTTTTCCAAGTTTTTGGAGGAATCATGAGAGTTGATACCAAGGATGCTGCTTCTCAAAGCTGAGAAAATACACCAACTAAGATGTTTTCATTTGATACTCACCACAGTAATGAGGGAAACTAATAGAATATTACTCATGTAAACTTTCCCTGTCAAGCTGAAATGTATCCAGCATGCATCCAGGCTATTTTGAATAGTAATTATAACTTGTGTTACTGGTTGCATTTCTAGTTCTTCACTGTATGGAGCTTTATAGACTTTACCTAGAGTGCTTTTCGGTATTTTAAAGAACACTTTATGCTGTGATAGTGTGATTCCATGCTCTGTAGGAAAATCACATTCAAATGAGTTTTTTAACTGTCAGAGGACCCCAAAAAGCTCTTCTATGCTCTTCTCTGTGGTTTTTTTTTTTTGGTTTTGTTTTTTGGTGTTTTTTTTTTTTTTTGTGTGTGTGTGTGTATGTGTGTGTGTGTGTATGTGTGTGTGTGTGTATGTGTGTGTGTGTGTATGTGTGTGTGTGTGTATGTGTGTGTGTGTGTATGTGTGTGTGTGTGTTTGTTTGAGTTGCATTTTGTTTTGGTTTTGTTTGTTTCTTTTTCCACAGAGCAGTGTAATTGAAAGCAGTCAAGCTTCTTACCAGATGTTCTGCAGGTCTAGTGGCAGGAGCGGATTGCCTATTTACTTTTTGCTTTTTTCTTTATCCTTCAAAGATGATTTAAGAAAAAAAGGTTTCCCCCTGCAGCCAGTATGTGAGAACAGGTGAAAGAGAAGAGTTAGAAAGAAAGAGACAGAAAATAGAAGCCTGAAAGGCTGTTTCAGGTTTTTGGCTGCTTTTGCACTTAAAGCTTATAAAAACAAGTCTGGAATGTTAAATGGAGGAAGAAAATGAAACTTTTCTACTCCTGCTCAACACAGTATATGTTAAAATTTTATTTCCCTTCCGGTAACGTAGCCTCAGCTATATACCATTACTAGTTGTGCGTGGCTGGGATTTAATGAGTGATGGCTCATCTGCTTGGGTGGAATATTGTTCTGGCAATTAATTTTGGAAGCAGTAGTGCAAGCTGGTGTGTAGTTGAGGCCTTGTCTCAGTTCCATTTAGATACCCTGTATTTAAAGTTGAAATACATCTTAGCATAGTAGGGGGCGTGGGGGTGGTTAGCAGGGGTGGAGGGAGAGGGGGAAGGGCAGGGAGGGGTATTTCTGTGGGATGTTTGGTGTTTTGTGTTTTATAGCAGGAGGTGGTTCTTAAGATGTGTAAGATAAACTATGAAACAAAGCTAAAATTTATAGGCAGGCTGGCAGAGGTGATGTTATTTTTCACTGTAGTATCTGGCACCAAACACTATGACACCGAAAAGAAATACACTATTAACATGATACCAGAAATCCTAGTATTTCTAGTGCATAAACTGAAATCCTTTTTCAGTCATTCGGAGTATGGGTATATTTCTGAAGAAATACATGAATTATGTAGTGTAAAACTTCAGATACGATCTCTGGAATGTGCCATATTATCACATATATTTTAAATAGCTCTGATACAACTTATGATTGAGTTTGCATTATACATTCCACTAAATGGCCTCTTCTGCTGTTTTAACTTTGCAGAACTACCTGAAACTTCTCATGCCATGTGTGTGGTTTAGACCTTAATTAAAGCAGTGAAAAAGTTTTCAAGAATGAGCATAGGAAAAAAGTGCTAGTATTTTCAAACAAAATGCACTTAAAATTTTTTCTGTGTGAGGTTGCTAAAGTGAGTACTTTCGCTGTTTTGTCTGGAAGTCTGCCTAGATTTAAATGAGATAGATCACGTTTGCATTTGAGCACTTAAGTTTGAGCACAAAAAACGTTACCCTGCTGAGTATGTGCTGTACCTCCATGCAGTCTCCCTTACTGAGCTGTCTTACAGGACAGGGATGCTTTACTCCAACCTGAGAAAGCTGTGTCATTGCTGTTGCGAGTTTCTGTGGATTTGGGAACAGACTTCAAAGAACAGACTGAGTTGTCTGTGTTGTAAGCGAAAGCATGGCTTTCATTCTGGAATCTCAGCTTTTATGATGGAATTTTTTTTTTTATCAGGAGGATACTGTGTTAGCACAACAGTCTGGTGATGTAGCCATCCTTCATGGTTTGTGGACTCTTTGGAGGTATAAAGCAATGTTGGGTGAAAACTAGGACGAACTGAAGGAATGAAGAATTGTATCTTCCATAGGCAAAAAATGAGGCTTGAATATGGAAAAAAGACAGTTTGGGAGTAGGGGAAAGTTTGGAATGAGGAAAACGGGAAAACAAAAAGTATGTGTCTACTAGAGGAAACTGCTTTCCAGAGCCTGGGATAAACCCAAAGTTTTGTAGTCTTGCCATGTCTTTGCTGTCAGGAAATATCTGTGAAACCCAGAGGCAAATTGTCTCATTCTTCCTATGCTGCTGGACAGTATCTTCTTCTGCTGTCAGTTTATACCTTATTTCATGTGGCAGAGGTCTTTGGATGGAAAAATGCCAGCCTAGCTGACTGGTTGAATTTAGCAAGTTACCAGATAGGAGCACAGTTGTTTTGTGGCAGTAAAAGTGATCCATAAGATGCACACAGATGAGAACATTCAGGCATGCTTGTTTTGGAAGAGTGATGTTTCTGATACTGGGGGAATCTCAGACAGCAGTTCTCTGTAGCATTACTAGTTTGGTTTTTTTTTTGTTTTTTTTTTTTTGGTTGGTTGAGTCTTGAATATTGTAAGGAAAAAAATCACATCTTTCATTTCTTTGTAGTGTTTCGTGAGATTGTTTGTAAAGGTCTACTTCCCAGCAGAGTGCAATTCAGACTTTTTAGAAAATGCCTCTTGGTGTTGAACAAGAGAACGTTAACTTAGACAGTAAGGTATAGACCAAGAGACTGTATATTTACTTGCATGGAAAGAAGCATTAGGCTTATTGTTGAGGGTGATGTTTTATTGATGTGGTGTCTCAAGGCAGGGCCTAAATATGCAGTAATCTCAACAATTGTCACTGATTAGTAATAGTAATTGAGGATTAGATGTCTGAAGAATTATTTCAGTTAATAATGGCATTTTTTGCTATTTTGGAATCAAGAGTATATGATAATGTTGTCCTAGTTCCCAGGATAGTTACATTGTGCTACTCTAAAAATAGTAGTATTAGTTTATCAAGGAATAGTCACCTCTTCACTTTCCTGAAGATTGTGCAATTGTTTTTTGAGGAAAGGCTGTGGTTTTGTTTTATTAGGTTTTAGTGGATTGCTGTTGTGGCAGCGTACATAACCATGCCACTTGGAATCTCCTGTCAAATGGCCTGAGTTACCTGTGTACCTTTCCAAGGATATCGCCAAGGTAGTTTGGACTTGTACTGCCCCAAATACTCTGAGGGCTGTTTTTACTCTGGCTGCCTCACCTGTCAGGGCAGATCTGCCTAATGGGGGACTGATGTTATATGCAAATCAAATACTGTGTGTAAAATGAACAAGAAGGATGATTAGAAGGCTCAGCCTAGTCTGTTTTATTCTGATTATTTCTAGAAGTAGTACTTCTAGAGTAGTATCACTAACCAAATACTTCTGTTTACATAGTAGGCAGGCCAGCTACATTCTCATTATCTCTGTTATGTCTGAAGGGGGTGAGCTAGTTCTGTGTTCTGTCTTGTTGAAATAAAAACCCACCTGATAGAGCAAGTTGCACTGCAATTTTTGAAAAGCATGTATCTGTTTATCGTGTAAAGAAACGAAAAGATTGTGAATCTGCTTAGACCTCTGATAGTTGATGGGATTTTGTCATAGTATAAAAATACTATTAATGGAGTATTTTTTGAAGAGCTTTGTTTTTTCTTGACAGAAACAAAACTTTGTAAGATGATCTAAGTAGGTTTTAGCATACTCAGCTGCAAATTAAACTGAAGATTCCATTCACTATGTGGAATAACAATAAATAAAGTAGGACAAATAACAGTTAATACCTTTCACTGCAGTGAAAGAAACATAAGTAGCAGTGTTCTTATTTCTCACTTTGTCAGAGGGTGATGATGGTAGTGGTAGTTGATTCTCTAAAGTTTTGCTGGCTCGGCATGTTTAGAAAGAGTTAGTTGCCTTGCTGATTTCCTGCTGGTTGGTAATGTGTTGAGTCAGATGGCTGAACTAATGTGTGGTACAAAAGGATGGATAACAGTTAGATTAGTATACTAATATGTCTCTTCATTTTTACTAAAGTTCAAGTCTGAAAAAATAGTCAGCTTTAGTAAAAATTAGAATTGCCAACAGCCTACTTTTTTAACCTTGAATTTAGGTCTCAGTCGTGTGTAAGATTTAGTTTGATTGTTGCCAGGTTTCATTCCCCGAAGAACCGTGTTTACATAGTTATATTTATCTTTTAGAAGATTATTCAGGTGTATGTATTTGCAGGGAATTCAAGCACACTGGTTTTTTTTTTCTCTACATTGATGAAAAATGATCAGGTTTTCAAAGCTGACTGGTTACTTTAATCGCTTCAACGTGATATGGAAGTTGTTTAACAGTTGTAATAGAGGAACTCAGTGACAATTTTGAAGTATTTTTTTTTCTGTATGTGTTACCTAGCATTTTTTAACTCCTTTCAATACTTTGGTCAAAATATTTAATGATATTACTTAAATTTTTTACTAGTTATATTTCTCATATATAAATTTTGTCACTGGTGGCGTTTGTATAATATATTACAATTTGCAGTAAGGTAAAAACTGTTCCTATTATCATATGTTTTTTTCTTAATAGATTTTTTTAATCACGTTTTGACTCCTTTTAATCAGTTCTACTTTTGGCACAGCTATTGTCACTTGGTTTTAGCTTATACCTTGAAGAGCTTTTTTAGGAGTACCCATTTCAAAGAGTTGTAAAACGGTTTTGGTTGAAGGGATGTTCAAGATCATCTAGTTCCAACTTCCCTGCCATGTTTTAACCAAATTTCTTTAATTAAATTTGGCATAGTAATAAAAATAGACTAATGTGTCTGGATGGAATATTTACTCTAGAACTAAATTTTGGAGTGTTTTCCTGCATGAGTACATTTTTGGTTATTCTATATCCAACTCAAGAGTTTTCAGGTGTGTTGGATGTGTATAATCTATTAATACAGTTAGGTAATGGTTAATTTAGGGTTGTCGTTTGGTCAGCTGTGTTGTCAGATTTCGTAAGCTACGGTGTTGGTTATGTATTTGGTTAAGTAAAGATTGTGATGAAGTAGAGATCTTGTTTATGTACTGACTAACTCTGGGAAATCTTCCAGTACTTAAAAGTTAATTTGAAGTTGCACAGTGCATGTTCATAATGTAATTTATATCAGAGCAATGCAATAGTTAATGTATTTAATGTTGTAGATGACTAACTTGTCAGTGCTGGTACTTGTCAAGCCAAAATGGTTACTTTCTTAGTCTTGTGAATAAAATGCTGACAGAGTCAGGGCAACATTTACAACAGTACCGTGTGATGGAGAGCAGTGTGTATAAAAGAGGGATTGTGTTACTGTTGTACGTGATCAGCTAAGAAAAAGTAAATTGGGAATGAGAGGCACTAGTCAGTCCTATTCAAATGGATTAGGTTCCAGTTGAAGTGATGAAAGCCGTCAGGTCGGCCTCTTATGAAATTGTACTTCAGGAATACATAGAGAGAGACATTTCTTACAAGTACTGGAATAGCTTTGTTTTGACATGCTAGCAGGTTAGAATTAGAAATGTTCTCTTTATGACTAAGTCAATTATCTCTAGGTATTCTTGCTTTCTCACATTTTGGTGTTTCATATCTTACAGTCTTAGGTAAATTCTTCAGTTGATAACCAGCTATCAGTTTGTTTAGGTGTCATGGATACAAAACCTATAGTGCCTAAATACATGTTTTTATGATTATAAAGTGTTCTCATCAGCATCTCAGTAGCAGTATAGTATGTTCTTTTAATAAAGAATCCATAATGTTAATATATCACAACTAGTCAGCTAATAATGACTAATTTTGTTTTCCTCCCCTTTATCTCATGAAGCATGTAGGGTATGGTCCAGATATCTAGTGGTTTTCAGTGTATTAAGTGATCACTGTGTGCATGAACTGTAGAAGATTCAGTTTTGTAACATAGAAGGACATACAAAACTGTGAAAAATCGACAGGACACAGGAGGATATGCATCTTCACTTCCCAGCATGTCCTGAAATACTTTATATTAGCGACCAAGTTTTGTGTTTCCTCAGATTGCCTTTGTATGAAATGTAAGAATGTATGAAATTTACTTGGGCCTTAAAACAATTAGTAAAATAGAGAGAAGACTCACATAACATTACTGTGTTAGTGAATAGGTAATTATTTTTGGGTGGTCATGGAAGTAAAAAAGAATTCCCTCACTCCTTTCATGCAAAAGGCAAAGAGTACATTAACCAATGGAATGCTTTCTTGTAATTGCTGACTCTGGAGGATCATTGTGGATGGTTCCCAAAGACTGAGAAAATAACTCTGCATGTGCTCTATGTTGCTCTTTGAAGTTGGTGAGTCTTAAAGTGCACCTTTGAATATAGGAAAGAAAATGGTGCTGCTGTTTAGTTTTCAAGTGGGGTTTTTTTTAGTAGTTTTTACTTCTCAGTTCCAAGAATAAGCAGTTCTAAAGTTTAGGTAACTCAGTTGTAATTTTAATTTTACAGTAAACTTCAAAACTCATTATTCTGAAGGATCTCTGCCAGGAATTTGTTTGAATTAGTTAGTTTTGTTTTAAAGGCTGTAAAATAGTGTCTTACCCTTTACTTTTAGGCACTTCTTGCACATAATGGCAGAATAGCATAGTGTGGGATTTCAGTGCTGATATCCAGGTGAATCTGATACTAATTCGGCTTTTGTGTTCTGAAGTGCTCAGTATACCTTTTGAGAGAATGTTCTTGTGGCTTTAACTGAAGAGCTCCCCATTACCTAACTTCATAGTTGTTGAACATAAATACACTTTATTTCATATGCAGAAGATACCTGTGGAAAGTGGACAGCAGTTGATTCTGGTGTGAAGGGAGCATGGGTAGTGTGTGGGTGGGGAAGGTCCATTGCAGACCAGTCAGTCTGCACTGTTCACAAAGATCAATTTCAAAAAAAGACAGTAAACTGAGGTAACTTTTTTTTTGTAAAAAAATACCCACCTGAGGAACTAAAGCCATGGAAGTTCTGTCTGAGCTGATACTGTCAAGCTGATGTTTTTAAAGATCGCCAAGTAAACCTGTTGTTTAAATCTCATAGAATGGATGGCTCCTTTCTTTAATCTTTCTGATGATTAGTAGTTCATACAGAGTAGTATTACTGCAGATTCTCCCACATCTAAGGTATTAAAGTTGTTCATAATTATGGTTACCTGCCAAACATTTGATTTATGCAAATGAGTATGGAAAGAAGAACAAGCAAAAACTTTGAATAAATCTAGAAGCTTGATGAACATTTAGCTGTGCTACTTGTAACTAAGAAAGGACTTGAGGAGCTGGAGCGAGTCCAGAGAAAGGCAGCAGCAGTGGTGAAGGGTCTGAAGCACAAGTCTTCCAGAGGAGGATCCACTGAGGGAGCTGGGGGTGTTTAGCCCGGAGAAAAGGAGGTTCAGGAGGGCCTTGTGACTCTCTACAGCTCCCTGAAAGGAGGATGTAGCTGGATGGGGCTCGGCCTCTTCTCCCAGGCAGCCAGTGGCAGGACAGGAGGACACAGTTTAAGGCAAGACTGGACATGGCATTTAGTGGTGTGGTCAAGTTGATAAGTGTGTGTGTTTGGTCACAGATAAGACTGGATCTCAGAGGGCTTTTCCAACCTAATTTATTCTATGATTCTGAAAGTATTTAGGCGCAACTTGCTGCTAAAGGGAGCTAGAGTAGATTTTTCAGAGGGTGATAATTGATGGCTGATGCAAATATGAGCCACCAAACCTGCTTCAGCAGTCATGCTGTGCTGATGGACTTCAGTTTAGTTTTACAGTTTTCTCTCTATCAGCTAATTAGTCACCTCAAGAAACTTTCCATTTTCCAGTGCTGCTTATTTGGGTGTGGATGGATAGTGTATGTCAGTTGATGTATTATGTTAGTTGAATATGCCAAGTAGACTGCTGAAGAGCTCTTTAAACGATCCTATTGGGAACTTATAAACTGATTTTTATGTTAAA
Organism: Platysteira castanea; assembly: GCA_013397175.1. NCBI lineage: Eukaryota > Metazoa > Chordata > Aves > Passeriformes > Platysteira > Platysteira castanea. Next base: position 866,638 of record VYXC01000743.1, read on the forward strand.
GGTATTTAGGTTTCTGGAGCATAGTGCTGGGATATGATGAGACAAATACAAGAACTTCATCTCAAATGCGCAGTTTTTGGAGCTTACCAAGAAAATGAGGAGACTGTATTTAATCTTCTCTATATTATTTTTTTAAAGGAAATGCAAATTGCCACTGGCAGCTGTAATGCAGGATTGATGGACTTTTTCAGACCTGCTCTGGCCTTTCTGACATACCATAATGTTAAATAATATAAATGCAAGCTTTAGTAAGTGGAAACAAATGCATGACTGTTTTAAATTTGCTAGTTAATTATGTCTTGAGTTCAGTGTCATGCTCTAGACCAAAACTGCTGATATATGAAAATCTGTCAGAAGTGGACTGTTTTATCAGCTCTGCTTGATCCTAAGTTTATTTATTTTTTTTTTAACTCTGTGTTGGTTTCTGAAGGAAAGATGCTACGAATCTTGTTTGCCTGATGCTCAGGCATGTCACTGATTTAATATCATGGGTGGGGAGCGTAAATGCTTGCCAGAGTTCTAGACTGTGTACTGATGATGCATGTGAGGTACAAATCCATGTGGCACAATATTAAAAATGACTTGTTTTTTTGCTAGCATTGCTATTTCTGCTGCATCAGCAGTAGTAGCAAACAGCACTGGTGTTAACAGTGAAGACTGTTAAAATTGTGATGAATAAAACCAGCTATTTCTTTGCCAAGTAAGCATACTAAAGCTGCTAGATTAGAAAACACATGAGTTGCAATGTTCCACCAGTAATAAAGCACTTTAAAGCTTTCTGTTGACATTTATACAAAGAGAACAGATGAGTATGCTCTATTTGGTTTTGAAGTCAGCTTGATACAAACCTTACAACTGCCCACAAAAGAAGGAGTTTTGCAGGCTCTTCTTGCAAAAAAAAAACAAGACTGAATTTTGACATCAAGAGTGCTGACAAATTGCTAAAAGTGCCCACTTATCATTGGACTGACAGTTTAATCATCGAAAGTGTACTACTAGATTGGGCTCTGAAGAGCAAAGGAGAAGAACCTGTAGTTTTTCAAAAACATTAAAAGATGAATTGAAATTAGAAATTCAAACACTTTTGAGTTTTTCTGGGTTTTTTTTTGTTTGTTTGGGGTTTTTTTGTGATACTCCTGAATGACTTGTGTGCCATATTCTCAGTGGTGGTGTTGAGTACTTTGACATTCTTTTTCAGTTTGTCTGAGAGACTAAGTGTCTATTGATCTAGTGCATTAATGGTGTGATGTCACTTTGTTTTTCTTTAAATTTTTTGGTAACAAAAGTTGAATTTAAATTTGGTACATGCTGTGTCAACAGTATTCTTTCTGTGCAGAGGATGAACTCAGCATGCTACTCATGTTGTAGTTTGAGTACATGTGCTGTGTTAGACTTCAGAACACTTTCAAGAGAGATTATAATTCACCTGTCTTCAGCGATTTTAAGTAAGAGCAGTATATAAGTTTCTTTTCTGCTTTTTTCTCTCCGTTATTAGTTATATTTTCCATATTTTTCACAATATTATTGGATGCTGTTTGACACACTGAATTATATAAAATTAACTGGTATCTAGTTGCAGTTGTCTAATTGATGGGTAATGCTTTAATGGCACATGGAATTGGTTGCCTGCCTATATAAATCATGGATCTGTATTCCATGCATTTGGATCCTAAAAAGTGGTATTTTTATGTCTGTATATTAGAGTGTCTTCAACCCTTGTTTTCTAGTTTAGGGACTTAACCTGGTTGGAAAAAATCTGAAAAAAAAATTTTGTTGCTTAAAAGTAACTCTCAAATGCCTGAAGTGATGATCTAGCAGCAGTTGTGTGCAGTAAAATCACTTTGTAAAAATACTAACTTACTGCACACATTCACACATTTTGTTGCATTAAAAAAAATTAAACTGCATAGTAGTAAAGAATGAGAAGGTACTTGATGGTGTTAATTCCTCACCTGCCCCCTCAGTGCAATGCGTGCTAATCACATGCATTTGAGTGGACCCACTGAAGTGGTCTCTGATAGATAGTTTTTAGAATTTTTAACTTTTTGCTAAAAACTGTTGTGGAAATACTGAAACTGTTATTTGTGCTTCAGATTAGTGTCATAGTTTGTAAAAAAAAATTACAAGAATTATTTTGCCTGTCAAAATACATAAAACTACTCTGCATGTAAAAAATTGGGTGTTGGTGATATTTTGGGCATAACTTGATTTCTCTGAGAAAGTAGAAAACTAAAACTGATGTTCTATGCATCAGTGAGATCCAAGTACCATGTAGATTTTTAGCTATATGAACATACCTGTTTTTCTTACCATAACTCTTAAACTTTTAACTTTAAACATGTGCTCCTATCTTTATTTTTTCATATGGAAACTAGCTTGTGCTTGAGAATCTTTGAAATTCTGGTGCTTCACTTGGTTAAGGAAGCATGCCTGCTGCTGTTAGAAGATGGTTAGTGTTTTGATTAACTCTGTATCTTGCTGATTTTGGCTATTGGATTGTTCCACCCCCACTTGCTGTGTGTTGTAAAAACAATGAATGACAGTTAAGGTGTTCTTCTGTTGGTTTCAAAAATGAAATTCTGTGTGTGTTGATGACTTAACATGGTCTTAGGAAAGAAACATAAGCTGAGAGTGGCATCAGTTTTAACTCTGTTTAAACGGATGTAGCTAAATGGAAACATCAGAAGATTTGTTTCAGTTCTTCAAATTCTTAGTTCTAGCTTAAACTACAGTGAGGAATGCACTGGTTTAAATACAGTAAGTCTGCTGCTCTTCCAAAAGATAAAACTGTATAATTTAAAAGTAGCTTTCATGGTGAGAAGTAGTAAAACTGTGGCCACTGGTGATGAAAGTGGTTTGCAGAGTGGTGGGACAGGAAGGATTTGAATCTTTTCAATGATTTCCTACTTTGAATATTCTTGGAGAGAATGGTTTATGTAAACCAATTTTATGTTGCAACCCAGCAGTCTTTAATGCATGTGCAGAGTCTTACTTCCTCTGAAGGAATAATTGACAGCTGAAAATGAGTAACTTCTTGATGGTTGCCGGTGTGGTGACAAAGACTCACATGAACACTGTTCTTTGTGTGTTCAAGGGGGGAAGAATACTTTAATGAAGAAATCAAAACAGTACATATCTGTAGACAGATGTAAGCAGTATAAACAGTACACCCTGTTCAAAACATATCTTAGAACGGTATTAGATTGAAAAATATGATTTGTAGATAAAGGAAAAACAGATTACATTACTTGTATGGTTTCAGGGACAGAGGAAGAAAAATGTCCTCTGGACCAGAATGCATGTCATTGCTACCATGGCTAACTAGGTCATGCCATATTAAGGTGGAACACGTTAAAGATATTGAAAGCAGTTTGTCTTTTTTTTTAAGTTTATTTCTCCACTACTCTGCTGTGAGCAAGACAAATTTGTCATTTACTGCTAAATTTATTACTTAGAGTGTACAGACCAGGGTATTGTTAAATGTGGATATTGTAGGTTTCGAAATTCTTCGTGAGTTTCTGGTTTTACCTACAGTAGAGATGAATACTTAGATCCTTTCAGAGACCTATTAATGCAGTGGCAGAACTCACAGATATTAGAGGTATGGGGAAGCTGCTGTATGCCTTTCTTTTTTTTTTTAAAGTCATATCTACTATTATAATTCAGTATCTCTCCTTACTAACACTCCTTTAAATCCCTAGAGTGTTATACAACGTAATTACCACTGCAGTGTTAAGATAGAAGTAAAGTACCTAGAATTGTACTTAGATGTTCACTCTGAAAGTAAGGCTTTCCTTATTTTTGAATCAGTTGGCTTTCTGTGAGAGGGAAGAATCTGTGAAGAATTGTAAATGTGAAGGAGCTAAAGCTTTACAAATGAACTTGAGAAGTGTGATTTCATGAGAGACATACCAAAGAAGCTTCTGGGCAAGGGAAGACCTACTTGGTAGTGTGTAAGAAATGTGAAGTAAATCTAAAGAAAAGATTGTTTACTTGACTTCCTCTTTTTTGTTTTTTAAAAGATACATGAATTCAATGCTAAAAAATAAAAAGGTGTGCATGGAGGATTTGACCTTCCTACTTTAGCACTGCTCCTCAGATTGTTAGGTATTTTAAAGTATTTCAGAACATACATAGAATAAAACAGTGCTTGCTAGAGCTTGAGAGAGCAGAGGTTTTATCTTCTCTAACATTCTGCTGGTGATGTTTTTGGAAACCTTATTCACTCCTGATAAGCTTGAGGGAGGTGCTGAAAATACAGTGCCACATAATTCTTTTGATACGCGTAACTGCCTAAAGCAAGTGGCAAAGTTGCAAGATACTCAAGAGACTACAAACCTGAATTGGGTGTAATGGAGACCATAAAAGGGAGGGTTATGTCATCAAAAATCAGTACTTTATATGGAGTCTTGTTGAGACACCAGAGGTGTGATTAAACAAGAGGCGGGTATGTGAGAAAACTGCTGTTAGTCATAGTAAAACAAAGTAATCTTGCAGATGTGTAGAAGGCTTCAGCAGAATCAGGAAAAACCGAAGAGGCGTATCAAGCAGATAACTTCATGAGTTACGCATTTGAGAGAATGCTTGTGGTCAGCTGCACTAATACCTTAGAATGTACTCAAATCCATAGTTAGAAGCGAGAGAGAATGGGAGAGCTAGAGATTTGATCTAACTATCTTATCATTTAAGCAGTAGTCCTTCAGTACCGTCAAATTTAAGAAAAATGGAAAGAGAGTTTCCTAGATAACGTGTTGCGCAGAAATGGAGTTTGGAGACCGGATCAGAAGTTAAAGAAAACTGAGAATATATGCCTGTTGTTTCACCTGCTGCTTCTGAATGTTTCTTCTGAGGTCTTGGAGGAAGTGTCTAAGACAAGAGAGAAAGTAAAATGCCAAGAAGCAGAAGAACTGTAGCACTTGAGGAGCCAGTGATAACTGCTGACTGCTGTAGCTGTGACTGTCCCTGTCCTGATGTTTGTTACCATTACTGCTGGCTTGGATATAGAGAGAGAAAATAGAAACCTACACATGCAAAGAAAACTCAAGCTCAGGTGTCTAGTCCTGTAGTGGAGTTTTCTAGTCCACTGAGTTGGTAGATGTCTTCATTCTCTGTGAAGTTTGAGGCGTGATAGATAGCTTAGGTTTCACAGAAGCTGAAATTGAGTGGTAGTCCTCAAGCCAGCTCTCATACTGTCTGTGTGTGTTCTGAATGTTTGGCTTTCAAGTGTCATGAATGTGGCATAGAATTATTTGCAAGGGAAAGATTAAAATAAGTATTCGTTTTCTCCTGTGAAAGCCATGATACCTAATGTTAGTGATTATATTCTACATTAAAGATACATTTTGAAAGGAAAATTTTGGTGCAGGTACTCAGTAGCTGCCAATTATAAATAAAAATGACCATGTTGCTACTAAAGCTTCTTCTGCCGACTGCCTGGCTTGTTTCAGTGTAGTGTAAATTAATGGAAAATCTGAAGAGAATGAAAAGGAAACAAAGTGTGCCAAAAGATAGTAATATTTGTTCAAAGAGATGTGCTAAAGAATTTCTTTATGTGCTGAAGCCAGTATAAATACTGCTTGTAGTTCAGAGGAATTTGTGCTTGTAGCCAAAATTGTCAGTGTAGAAGATGAGGATTTTTTCCTTGAGGTATGATTATATGGTGACAAAATTTGTGTTCCCCATTGTAAACAGGTGTTAACTGTTTATCATGATACAGTACACGACTGTGTCAGTTTCCAGCAGAGAAACAACTTGTTCCCGAATATGCGTTTCAGA
>VYXC01000743.1:872446-953909 GCA_013397175.1 Platysteira castanea
CCCCCCCCCAGCTTTTCAGGTGGTGAAATCTCAGCTATTAATCATTTGCCAGAGAAGAAACTGATTATGAAACAGAGGTTATATTAATCTCTTGTCTGCTGCTAGAGTTTCAAGTGACTTCTTTCTGTGGCTTCCTGTATTTAGATGAAAACATAAGATTTCTGTTTTCAGTGTCATGTTTAATTCTGAAGGTTTTGAAAGCAGTTGTTGCAATTCTAAGTAAAAGACTGGAATTACTGATACCTGGCTTTGTTTACAGCCCGTGCTATTGTAAGTCTTAATGCTTTGGGAACAGTCCTGTTGAAATGTTAGTTTTTATTTGAAACTTGGTTAATACATTCATTTTAAGTAATTCTTCTGTGGTATTGAAATAAACTCATTGAGAACATTTTTACACTATTTGGGATTCTGTAAGTTATGAAACGTGGAATTTCTTATTCTTACAGCCGCAATTTAAATACCATGTTTAACAGGTTTAGAAATAAAATTTCTTGTTAAAATGTCTTTTTTGGTTAAACAAAAGAAAGCTTTTTGTTCATTCTTGGACTATTACAGTCTAGTGACGCTAATGTAGATTTGAATCAAATCATCCATTTTTAACTACCTTGTTCGTAACTACTGAACTACATCTTCCAAGTAAATACCTCAAGGTGTGAGTAATGCATATGCAAATGGTAGAAACAGTACTTACGGGTCTATCCTTGACATTGCCTGGTGCTGTTGAGGAGTTTTTCATTACTTTGAAATGAAACAGTAGGGCTTCTGCATGCATAGAGAGCTTGCCCAGGTCTGATACCACACTTGCCTTCGTTTTTTTGTTACCTCTCTGGGGGTAGTCAGTAGAACAATATCTACCAGTTTATTGTCATACCATGTGTTTGTGAACTGCACTCATTGTGAAGTTCTATTTCCCATTGCTAAAAAACGCTCCATTTAATTTCCAAGTGCTATAGTTACTTCCATAACTAGCAAAAAGTACTGTACAGATGCATTTTTCTATTTTTTATGTTAGGTACAGATTTCTAATTTTTTTTTTTTTTTGCTTTCTAGCCACCTTATTATTAAAAAAATACATAAAAGAACTGGTTTTGTACACCTTTTAAATGATGTGAACAGTCTTGTAAGTGTTCTGAGGAGCTGCACATAATTTTACTTCAATAGCTGAATTCCATAAACAAGATGAGTAGGCAGCAAATTTACAGACATGAAAGACATTTAAGGATAGGTGCTGCAATTTAAAAAAACCAAAAAACAACCGAAAACCCCCAAACAAAACAGAAGAAAAAAACCCAAAACCGGAGCAGGTTTTTCAGCTACTATGATGTTCATGAGAAGAGGAAGAAAATGGCATTAAGATTTGGGAAATAATAGAAAGAGAAGATTGTCATGTTAGATTATAATCTGTTAATGTATTTAATGGCTAATATACGTTTTTCCCCCCACAGAAATTAGCAGAGTACGGAAAGACATGTATAACGACACATTAAATGGTAGTACGGAGAAGAGAAGTGCAGAATTACCAGATGCTGTGGGACCTATTGTACAGTTACAAGAGAAACTATATGTGCCTGTAAAAGAATATCCAGATGTAAGTATATCTTTTTAGTCCCTAAATTATTTTTTGATCCTTGTGGTTGTCTTTAAGTGTAAATCTCATGTGATGCTACTTGGATCACACTGAGTTGCTTTGGACACTAGGGAATCAGTGTATGTTCCACTTGGCTTGATTTGCAGTGAGTGTGAGTGGAAGAAGGTTGTGTTAAATACCAAACCAGTATGGATTGATAAACCACAGATGTAAGATCCTAATTATCCTGTTCATTCAGTATTGTCTGTCCTGAGACACTTGTGAAGTAAATTTTAGGAGGAAAGTAAAGTTCTTCGGATGGTGTTTTTTCCTCTTGGTGTGTCTCTGCAAGTCAGCTGCAGAATGCTTAGAGGCCCTTTTGAGACCTTTTGGAGACTGTACTTAGTCTCAATTACTGTTTGTCCCATACCTGTGTAACCAGTTCTGTTGCTTATAGAAGAGTCTTTATCTCAGGGTTGGTTGTCCTATCCTCTCCCCTTTCCCCGCCCTGCTTAAGCAAAACTCTTCGCTTGCCTGTCAATACTGTGCTCTCCATGGGGTGTTAGTTCTATTGTACACTTACCTTTGGAAGGAGAATGGTTTCATTTAACTAGAACTGTTTTGAATTTATCTGGTCTAAAGTTTTTCTAAACATTACTTGGGAAAAGCAGTCCTGTCAAAATCTCCCCCAACTACACCAACGATTTTCATTGTTCAGTGACAAAATAAGAAATTGTGTTATGCTTCCCTAATAGAATTTAGAGGTTCTGTCGCTATAGGAGAGTGCAGGATCCAAGTTAGGGATTTTTACTTTAAAGTGATACAAAGTGGAAGAAAGTACAAAACAGCAAAAAATGGAAGTAACACTTGTTCCTTTCTGTGGCTTTTCTTTGAATGCTTAATTAGATTAAGCTCTCCAAATGGAGTTTTATTATTTCAATGCTGCTTGGAACATAAAGGCCTCTAAATAAAACTCGTTGTGCCATGCTCCATTAAGAAAATTAAGTGCAAGTGCTTATTCAGAACAGAATATTTAGGCAAATATCTTTTCTCCCTTTTCAAGTTTTCATGTAGTTGTTTTGCTTTGGGGTTAAAATGCCTGTACTGGGGAAAGTGTTCAAGGAATTTGCACTGGCACTAAGGAGAGATCTCTCTCTCCTTATATTGCATTTTTCTTCCAAATTAAACATGCGTGTCTATATACATATGTGTACGTGCATACTTATCCCCTCACCAAAAACAGTGATTCTTTTGAAACTCCTTGGAATTACAGATTTTTGAGAGGAATTGTCCTATACAGTTGTTCCAAAAGTCCATGTAAGTAGCTGTGGACTTAATACCCGCATGTATCTTAGAATTATATTGCTTAGTAGCTTTTAAAAGCGTTTCTTAGTTATTGAAATCTTTGTTTCATAATTTGACAGTGTATTCTTTGTGAAGAATTGCCTTAGTTATTTGCTGTAGTTTTTACAGAACTTGATGCCTGCTGTACAAGGATTATGAGTAAGAAAAAAAGTGTTGGATTTCCCTTAACTATTAAGCTGCTGTTCTAGAAATCAGGGGTTTAGTAGCTTAGCTCTTCACTGCCAGTTAATTATCAAATATAGTGTAAATAAGCAGGAAAGAGTTTGTCTCTAGTTACTGTGAAAGTAATGATTTCACTAGCTACTTTCTAGCTCTTTGTGTGCTTTCAGAAGAATGGCCTTGAAGTGGTCACTAATTTATTTTAATAAACTCTTATACAGTCAGAAGTTGGAGAAACTTGTGATTTGTATACATGTGACCTGGAACAAAAAGGCTGTTGGTTCTTGTGAGATGATGTGAAGCGTGTGCTAGAAAATGTACAGCTTCTGCCTCTGTGGTAGGACCTGGAAGTTCAAGCTTCACTGGGGAGCCAAGCCTGGTGTTCTGTGTGCTCCTGTATTTGTTCATTGCTACTTGGAATGGGAGCTGCACAGCCTCAATAATTGGCTAATTGACTAGGATATACCACTACATATGAATACAAAGCTGTGATTTGATATGTAGGTCCTTTCTAAAATCTTTCTGCAAGTTAGAAACTAAGTAACCTGCTTTGAATTCAGGCTAGCACAGCATTCAGAGGGTCTGGACTACAGTGATTTCAATTTGTTTTAAAAAAAAAGTGTAAAATCCACTTGTAAGTATTAATTTCACCAATAAAGGTAAATTTGTGTGTAAAGATAAAAATTATCACCTGTGATAATTTTCACAATGTTATGTGAAACTTCTTACACATACTTAGTAATTAATTTAGTTGTTACCAGATATAGGAAAGATATGCTCTATAGACTATGAGAATGAGTTTCTCAAATAAATCTAGTTAATTCTTTCTATTGCCACAATCCTCTTCCAACTGACAGTCTTGTATACCTTACAAAAATGTGAAGTTGGATAAACCTAAGTTGCTCAGAGAAGAGTGACCAGAAACTGTTCTTTTGATGTATATGAAATAATATTTTTAGTAACAGAAATTAAAAAAAAAAAGCAAAATGTTATTATGTTCTAATAAACTTTTGTTACAGTAAATATTTTTCACTTAGAATTTTGAGCATATTGGTTAGTTGACTGTAGTGAATAGTGGATAGTACTATAGTGCCATTTTCTGCATAGAATCCTCAGTTACTTGTGAGGCATAAAAATAGTGGTCTACCATAAGTTTAAACAAACATGCTTTATTTATGTGTATATATAAACATACACAAAAGATGAAACAGTAAATTTTCATAGCCTGCATCACTTGGATATTACTGTTTTACTATCCTTTGGCTACCCACACAAAGTAAAGAATATATAAAATTAAATTCATAAACTAAAATAAATATATAAAATCCCCTGAAGGCTCTTATTTTGTTTTTTTATACTAGTGCATATTGAGTATTTTTAATCTAATATTTATTTGAAGACCAAAGTTGATGCAAGGTTCAACTTGCCAAAAAAGTGATTGACTGAAACAGCCTGTAGTTTTTAAATGCTGACTGTTCAGAGTCTGAATTTCTACTTCTGTACTAGTAAGTGGAAGATAGGCAAAAATCTTGCTAAACAACACTTAATTTTCTTTGGTGTATTGTATTAATAAGGAGCATTTTTCCATGTTGTAACCACAGCCTGATAAATTGTGGAACTGTTGGGATAGTCTCCTTTCTGGAACTTTTTTTTTTATAAGAAGTTGCTTTTACACACTTGGGTCTATTTGTATTGTTTTCTTCTAGCATCCTTGACAGGTGTTTAATCTTTATAGAAATTTTAGTACTAAAACTGAGATTTGAGATACTTAGCTTTTCTGAACCGTGTATATGCTCCTGCAACTTGATAGAGAACTTGTGCAGAGGGCACCCAAAAAATTAAATTCCATTAATTGTCCATATTTTGCCCTTCAGTTAAAAATGTGTTCTCTACAGTGTAATGTTTGTACTCTCATATAAGTCTTTGGTGTTACAGTTTGAAGGCATTTCCAATTCATGGAGAAATAACTTCCATCAGAATTTTAAAAAGTAAGAAGAAAAGATGTCAGAAAAATTACTGAGAAGCAGAAGAATGGAGGATAAGCTATTGTTTGTGGGTGAATAGTTAATAGTCTTTAGCATTTCTTATGCTTCAAATAAATGATTAATTTTCTCGAATTTCCCTAAAGAGCTGAGACTAAACTTTCTGCCTGATATCAATTTAAACAGTTTTTGGAATTACTACCTACAAATGTTGAACTGAATAAATGTTTTTTCTATTATAATCATGGCTTTATTATTAATAAGTACCCTGTTAGCTCTGATTAATGTGAAATTCTCTGTTGGAACTCTTCTGTGCCTCTTCAGTAAAAATGTAAGAACTCAGTAATTATCGCATCTAAAGTAGCATGTCCTTTGAGTATACTGAAGCTCAAAGGCCAGCAGTGATAAACAGCTTGTGCGTACTTTCTGACCATTTTAGTTAAAACTGTTTAATTAGTGCAACACATTGATGAACACAGGGACTCGTTTTACTATGGGGAACTTACTGACAAAACATTTAAATCCTTTTTCAATTTGTAATATCAGAGTTTAATAGCATCCCTAATATGGATTAGGAAAATGATAACATCTTCTTTATTTATTGTTCTGATTCTTTTACTTAAGCTTTTCATTCCCTAGTGGTAAACAGGGAAGGAGGCTAAAAGACTTGGCCTTGTTTACCCTTGCAATTTGAAACAAAGAGAGAATATAACTGGTCTCTGTACATAAACTTCGGATACAGAGTAATGGCAGGGCTGAAGAAAGATTTGGGAAAAGGTCAGGTACTGATGAAAGTACAAATGTATATGAAATAACTAAAGTAGTTTGATTATTAATTTTCAGTCTTAGTAGGGTCATTGGAAAAATACTCTAGTAGAAATAATGGGAACTAAAAATTTAATTTTGAATTTGAACTTTATATATTCGTGAGTGGCTTTACATGCTCTGGTTGCACATGGTAAGGGAATGGATTGAGAAAGGGCCCCTTTGTTTAAATGCTGTTAGAATGGAGACATGCCTAAATATTGCCTTTTTTTTTTTTTTTGCTTTCTTTCTAATGTTTTATTAGATATCCTTCAATATACTGACCATCTGAATCACCTTTTTACAGGTTTTTTTTATTTTTTGAACCATGCTCAACACTCAATAGCTGGTTTGAGGGGTTTGGGGTCTTTTTTTTGGTAGGTTTTTTGGTTTGGGGGTTTTTTTGGTGAAGCATGACAGACACTGTCATAATTTTAGTCATAAATAAGATGGTAAAATCTCCAGAACATGTTTTTACATGGAGGCAAAAGGATGAATGACAGTCTAGAATTCACTGGAATTAAGAAACCTGTCCTTTAGTCCCTTACAGTAATCTTGCAGGCTCAACATCAGCTCAGCAGTACCAGTTAACGTGGTCCATATCTTCATTATTTTTTCCCTGTTAAACTCTTTAGAATTTAGTGCAATTAAGTTAGGTGATTGCCTTGTCATTTATTTGTTAACGTTGTTGTTCCCATTTTATTCTTACTTTCTAACTTTGCTGTTTGCAGATCCTGTGGTCTTTCTGTGTGTGTAAATAAAAAGAAAAGGAAGGTAGGGTGGAAGTTAGACAAGTAAAAACCTAGTAAGCAGCATTTGCCTTGGCAATATTCCCCTTAATATTTTTCAAAGTAAATTTGGAAATCTGGAAATAAAAATGAGCTGCATCTGGTACTGATAGGAAAGTTGAATGGATTTGTTAGGACACCATGTTTTTATGGTGATGCTTGTATTAGTAACTTCTTCAAATTAGGATCATAAGATTAAACGCCTGGTTTCATATGCACATTCATATACATGCTGCATCCAGCATGTCTATGACACTCCCTACAGAAAGCAGTGGAGTTTTTTCTTGTTTAATCAGTATACAGGTCCAGCTTGTAGGAGTAGAAATCGCCTAATCTGACATGAAGAGCTAGTGTGAGACATTTGGGTGCGTCTCTTCACCATGGAGGAAGAGGACTGTGTGTGTATGGGGAAGCCAAGTGCTAAAGGAGAATGGTAGTCTAGAAAATTAAACAGTTAGTTGGAAGATACCAGTTACTTTTCTGTGGATAAAATAACTAAAATGATTCAAATAAATTAATTTTATTAAAAATATTTAACTTTGGGAATTACAAAATTTGAGGTTGCAAAGAAAGTGTCTAGCAGGACTTTTTGAAGTAGGTCTAGCAGGCAACATCCATCATGATTGGTTTTGCTCCTACAGTGCCTTTCGTTATAGCTCATCTCATTTTCTATGCAGTCAGGCTTTCCATGGGCAATCTGATCAGTCTTCTTAATACACTCTTCCACTTTGAATTCTGCACTTTCTGTGCATATGTTTCTTTCTTTCATGGATTACAGAAGTATTTGGGTGCACGGTTTCATTTGATTATGTACTACAACTCTGTGGTGTCAGCTTGTGCTTGGCTTTTTCTGAACTGATTTTCCTCAGAACTTTTACTTTGTGTAGTAGCTCTTTGCAAGATGTAAGTCTAGGAGAGTTGGGTACAAATACAAGCAATGAAAGGTCAGCTGTGAGGCAGATACTTGTTGCATACTGATTTTGTTTTACATTGGTTTTTTTTTCAGTCTGTTCTTAGAAATGTTTATTTTAGGAAAGAAGGGTTTACACAGGGACAAGGAAGTGCTTCAGCATGCTATTTTTGCTTGCTATTGTGAGGTCAGGTACACCTTGGGTACACCTGCTGAACTTGTTGGTAGTTTTTCTGTGAACTAATGTCCTGTGTACTTTAACTAGGATTGGGGACTGGAGTAAACATGGAAATATATCGAGTAAGTGCTGAAGCAATACTTAGGAGAGCAAGGTAGAGATCGTGTTTAAAACACATAGGTGAATTTACAAATTAGTTTGAGCATCGGAATTCTTAGTAGCTGTACTTTGTTACTCAGGTCAGGAACAGATCTTCCTTCTCCTGTAGAGAGTAGAAACAGACTCCTGAAGTAGATGGGGCTGGTATTTAAGAAGCACAATGTTTTAAGGAAGGAAGAAATACAGAGAGAAAAACCCTAACTTGAGGATTAAGAGGTTTTTAAATTTTTTAGTTTCCGTTCTGATCAGTTGACAAAAGGAGACCTGTAGCACTAAGCTGGCAGTACGTTCCCCAGAAACTTAACCTGGCAATTACAATACCATGCTGTCTTCACCCCCTCCCCCTGCAGTGGTCAGTCAGCTTTTGACAGCCATATTAGATATTTCTTCCTTTTTAGTAACTCAGTAGTTTAGGTCTTAATGTTTGTACACTCAGGTTTTTGTGGAGTTGCCCTTGCACAAGTAATTTGATGCTTTCCAGTCAGAGGACAGCAGGAGTTCAGTAACTTCATATGAGTAGGTCAGTGAAATGCAAGTCTTAGCTAACTATTTGCTCTGTGTTTTGCTGGGATAAGATGGCACCAAGCCCCATCTAGAATTGCTGTTTAATGTAATTTTGAGTCCCAGTCAAAATACCAGCTTGATACTTAGTATCGCTCCTAAATCATATGCTTAGATAAAAATCAATTTACATGCCCTTAGTGGTAAAAGGTCTGTTGTTTATTACTGGAGTAAGTCTGCCCACAAACCTTGGAGGTGCATATTAATTTAAAAAAAAAAGGTTGCCTTTTAAGCAACATAGTCAAGTTTTTTAAACAGGTGTGCTGTTTTGAGCTTATACTGTTTCTGAAGTTAGTAATTTAAAAGTGTACATCACTTGTCAAAGAAAAGTTTTCAGTGTAATGCTACATCTATAGCATTAATTTCTGATCTGAATTTGTTCCATATTTCAAAACAACAGAATTGTTTTGCTCTGCATATGTGTCTCATTGATATTGGTCACTTGGTTGTTTTATATATGAGTCTTCTTGAGAGGAAGATTGTACACAAATCCACCTTCAGGAATAAACTTTCCTTGTAGGCACTTCCTTCCTTTTTCCATGTTTTGTTTCGTTGCTTGAGAACTGTTGTTTACCTGCCTTGGTTTGGAATGTTGGATTTAAAATAAAACACAAATACTATCTGAATAGCTATCTCTGCATAGGAGATTCTGGGTTTCTGTAGCTAATAGATATTCATCCATTGTAGTATGGATCTACTCAATTTATGAAATAAGTCTCTGCTTTTTTTAAAGCTAGTAAGAACACTAGTTAGACACCATTGTTTAATTTCAGTCACTTCGGCATAATATTAATTCACAGTTCTAAGCTTTTGTATGTTTCGTTCCTCTTGAGGAGCAGTGTAAAGTAGTGAATTCTGTGAAGGCACTGATTCCTTTTGAAATTTGCTGCACTACTTTGAAACTGAGTGAATTCTTTTTCTTTCAAATACACTCAGTATTTTAAGGAAAATAATTTTGCTTGATGAGCAGCCAGTTCCTTTTTACATGTTACTTGCGCTCAGTTGTCTCTTATTATATAGTATAGCACTTCCCCTCTTCAGGAAAGCTCATGCATCTGTCCTAGTCGTGTACATTCATCCACCCAACACTTCAGTTGCTTGGGTTGATTAATGCTTTTTCAGAAGGTTTCTGTCTCTTTAGGGTACTGATATAAGTGTGATCAATATCTCTCAGCTGTGTGGTTTATAAACACTCAGAACATACTGACCCAAAAATTTGAGTTTGTTCTAGTTGCAAGCATTGTGATCTGTGGTGTCAAAGGGCACTGAGGGCTTTGCCCTGTGGTCAGTGATACAGGGGCTGCTTACTCTGGAAAGATTATCAACTAAATCATGATTTAAAGTTGCCTTAAATATGCAGCAGTTTACCAGATAATTTTTTTTCCTTGTAAAGTACAGGTGGTCTAAACATGAGAATGCTGCATTAAATAGATGTCTCTCTATTGCTGTTCCATCTGGAAATGACCAGTTGTTACACTGCTAATGTGTTTAAGTACAGATGATAATGAATATATTGTTCAAATCAACATCTTAAATGTCTGGGTCATACTAGTTAACCTAATTGCTTGAATTCTTCTAATTTGAGCTTATTTGACAGTTTGATTACCATTTTTTAAGAAAATGAATGTCACTTGCATTAAAAGTAAAGCAAAGTTGATGTCATTCAACACAAATACTAAAATAGTGTATCTTGGGCTTCAATCTCATTAGATTTTTTCAAGTTATTCTAGCCAAAATAATTTTTTGCGTATCTTTTTTTCTTCCATAAGTGCAAATGTTGCCCTTGAGACTGGAAAAATTGTAAACAAGGGCTTTAGAGTCTTTGTGAAGGACTTCAGTTTTTTCTGTGAGTCAGCTGATGGGCAAACTGAAACAAGAGAGAGACTTGAAACTCTGGCTTTGTAATATAGGTAGGGTTGGAACATAACATATATCTCTAAATCCTAAGTCACTACAGACAGGTAGGCTGACATGTAAACCTGAAGTACATCTCAAAGCCTTATGGTACCTTTCTTCTGCTGTCTCTCCTCTGGTAAATATGAGGTAATTTCTTTTCTCTTGCCGTGTCTGCAGTGGTGTTGGTCATCACAGAGCTGTAGGAAGTGGTGATTCCCCTCTCCTGACTTTAAAAGCCCAGAGTAAAAGACAAAAGTTAGTTAGAAATGAAGGCTGAGTGTAGAAATTGTTGATACGCTGCTCTTTTAGGTAGTGTTGTGATAGTAGATATTTAGGATAATGGATTCAGTATGATTTGATACCCAAAGGTGGTACTATTACTGTATTACTAGACTTTAATATTGCTGCTCTTAGTGCTCAATCCTGACTGAAGCACATAACTCTGTAGTGCTTGTGTTGTGAGGCTTGTACCCTTAAATGCTCCCAACCAGGTGGGCTCTTTAAGGTGTTTCAGGTGCTTTGCAGTTCTGACTCATTTGTCTTTTTATGCATTGTCTTCTTCCAGTTAGAGCATAGACTTAAGGTTTGGTAATAGCTTTTAGCAGAAGTCATTTAGAGCAAACAAGGCAGAATAGATCTTAAAACACTAAAGGAAATATTGAGCCCTATACTTTGAGCTGTCTTCTGTGTTTCTGACCTGTTCTGCAGTTTTAGGTTTGAATTTTGCAAGTTTACTGATTATGGCAGATGTACACATATGGAGAAGACTTTTTGTAAAAACATTTCCAGAAGGTGAATGGAACTATTAGTTTAATATTTCACTTCAAATATGGTAAACACTGAGAAGTCTATTTATTATTTTTTTTTTAAGAAGAAATACTTGTACAACAGCAAATAGGCATTCAGAGTTTATAATCTTACTTCGTTTTACACTTGATTGAAGTATATCACTTGAAGTCTGTAGAAGGACGAGAAATGCTACCACTTAGATAATCCTGCTGGCTTTTGTTCTAAATTTTGGAAGGGGGATTACTTCTGTTTTGATGAAATAATTTAAAGTTACTTTCTCTGACATGTTTCAGTATTTTCATGGCATGAAATTCTAGACCTAGTTCGGTAAATCAACCCCTAGTCAACCTGAAGTAGTATAAACTGTGTATAAAGCTATGATAAAGTGTGACGTTTATTTAAAAAGTGAGGTTTTGTAGTTCTGCTTGTGAAAGACTGGGAGTATTTTCAGTATGTTTAAAGACAGAAATAGGTATTTCAGAAGTTTGTCTTAAGTGAGGTAAGAATTCTGATGCACCTTCCCCTAGGAATTTGTAAAATTCAGTTTGTTTCACTGTGGAGTTCTTAGTCTACGAATGAGATTGCAGTTGTGTTACCAATTCTCAAATGTGTGTAAAAGTTAAAGGAGCAAAGCAAAAATAGTCTAATATTGGTTCTGATTATGAATTACAATTTAGTCAGCTAAATTAAGCAATTAAAATCAGTTGCATGAATGAAAAGCATGTGTATGTTTAGGAATGTTAAACGCCTTAGTTTTTCACTCACTTCAGAAATTTGATAAAATGCATTTTTTCCCAAAATACCTTGCTTGAATATGGAAACATCACAGCTCTAATTGGTAAGGCCTATCTTTATCCACAAAACAATACTATGCATCTGTATTATGGGGTTTAGTTGCTTGGTTGCTTGTGTGGTGCTTTACTGCTTTATTTTTAACTTTGCTTGTGAAAGAGTGCTATTATGGAGGAAAAAATAGTAATTGCT
The DNA here is from genome assembly GCA_013397175.1 of Platysteira castanea. Lineage (NCBI taxonomy): Eukaryota > Metazoa > Chordata > Aves > Passeriformes > Platysteira > Platysteira castanea. The sequence continues at coordinate 884,589 of VYXC01000743.1, forward strand.
ATTTATATAGTACTCCTTTGAGGTCTTCTGATTTGGAAGTGTGCAATTTTTGTGTTTCCTCCCTTCCCATCTTTCAAGGTGTCAAATAAATGTATTTTTGCAATTTAGAACTATAAAAGACTGAATAATTCAGCATAAAATCCGTTGCCTTAAAGGGATGAAGAACTTTGTCTAAAATTCCAGTTACTAATAAAATAAAATGAAGTGGTTACTGAGCACCTCTCCTTTGCATAAACTTGAGTATAACCTCAAAGCCCGTTTCTGCAAAGTCAGTTCTTCCTTTTGAGAGGAGGAAAAGCGACTGCATTTCTCTGGTAAATTAAAAAAATAGTGTCCCTTAAGTACAAGAATTCCGTTTCTGCTTAGTATTTGTAACTATAGTATCACTATCTGCAATGATCCTCCAACTTAAATGTATCTTTCTCACTTCTAATTACTGAGAAATGGAAGTAGTCAACAGCTAAATTGCCAACTTTAAGTGCCTTGGGTAATGTCATATGTAGTCACATCTAATTAAAAGGTATTATTATGGAAATTAGTTGTTGGACTGTATATCCTGAGGATCCTTTGTTATTGGAATATGAGTTTAATGATGTAAACTGTGAGGCTTAGAGGGCACTCCTGGATCCTACAATTAGGTTTTGGAGACCGATTTACACACAGCACAACTTGTTAATTCTCTAGATAAATGTGACACGATTCCCAAGTAGAGCATGGAATTGAACAATTTTTACTCATCTTCTGGTGTTATTGAAACTGATGTCTTGTCACTGTTCTGAAAACCTCATCTTAGTGAATAGGATGAAACAGATTATTCACTATCTCGCTTAAGCATGCCTACTATTAGATTGTTCACAGGATCTGATTTCCTGAGAGAGTTTCTGTTAACAATCTTTCAATTACTGTTTAAAGGTTTTTATGACCACTTAAAGGAGGGAACTACCAAACGGTTCTGTGGGCCTCTAAATAATTGCAAATGGGAATCTAATGATAACAGAGATTCCCATTTTAAAACCATGAAATTGTTAATTTGTCTATCTTTACAGCTTTCTCACTTATGTTGATAATTCTAAGCAATTTAAAATCCAATTATTTCCAAAATACGACAGTAATTAGATTAGTGTTTTTACATGAACAGAACATGAAGCATAAAAAAAAATTGTTTTGAGGGATATTATTTTAGTTATTTGAAGTGGAATTGAAACTACCCAGTTAAGTTTCTCGGGTTGATGTTAAAAGCAGTATTAAATGGAAAGAAAATGTGACTTGTTTATATTATTATGTACTAAACGTATTGAGAAAGCAGAGGTTAAGCAAATAGTGTACAAACAGGATGGTGTACAAAAACAAGGTTTGCCTTATTAGGAGAAGAAACAGTGTTACTAATTAAACATGCTAAAACAACAAATTGCCAATTCACAAGTAATATTTCTAAAGGTAATATTTATACAAACAACTACACAATTTATGAACAGTAAAAATTAGTCCAGAAGTGATGGCAAGGGGGCAAACCCTAAAATGCTTTTTGCTTGAGTGTGTTTGACAAGGCCTGGCTTCTGTCTCTGGTAACTGATAAGGTCTCTGCGTTGTTGTTGTGTGTTCCTGTATCTTCTGTCTGCTGATCCAGCCTGCAGTGTTGTCAGCTCAGTGAGGAATGTCAGGAGACAGGAGCAAAAGGGACATTAAATGGTTGACACTGAGGGATGGCAGTAAATGAGATGGGAGCTAAATATATAGGTTTGTGACATTCTAGCAGCTGGCTAAAGTCCTGCTGTTTGTTGCTTGGGTATACTAGCCTTAAAAAGGAAGAGAATGCATTGTAGCACCGAGAAGAAAAAAAACAGCTGGTGGCTTATCAGTCAGCCCTAATGACAGAGAAGGTTAAAGAGTTTGGAAGGACAAATCTTGAAAGAGTGCTTTTATTAGTAACATAAAAATTTTAATTTGTTATGACTAGTTTTATAAAACTACTGTAAAACCTCGCTTGTTCAGTGCAAAAAGACGTGAATGCTTCATTTGTTGTCCAAATAAAATTACTTTAAAAATTTGCTTATTTACTTTTGATTCAGGCAGTTTGCTAGGTGATTTTTACAATAACTTACTTTTGATGTTTTCTTGCTCCATAATGGGACTCTTGGAAGCAGTTTGATACTTGATTAGGTATCCTGGAGTTTAATGCTTAATTTAGGAAATAAAAAGGCTTATTTTTCTAATAGATGCAAGCATGAATGCCCTCAAATGGTATAAACTTTATGTATCTTAAACCCCATCTTTATTAGAGAGATAGAAAAGTGCCATGTGATTTAAATATGATTTTATGTTTGATACACTTTCAAAATGAAAGTTAATGTTTAGAAAAATCCATATTTAATTGCTTAAAAACTTCGTATTTGACATGTAACTTATAACTACGTCTAGTTCTTGCAGTAAAAGCTGTTTGAATGTAAGCTTGAAATAAATACAGCACCTCAGTCGAAAGATTATTCTTGCTTGATACTCTTTGCTGCTTCTTCATGTGTGAGATTTTAACAGTTTCTTCTCAAGAACCTGTTTAGTTCTTGAACCCAAACCTGATGGTTACCACCGCTGTCTTACAGCTGACTCAGAGAGAAGTGAAGAGCAAAACCTCATTTATGGCTCCTCAGCAAGTGAAGTGGTAGTGGAGAAGCCTTTCTGTCCTCTTTTGTACTCATAGTGAGTGTCTGTGTTGGTGGAACTCTGACGCTGGCTTGAACAGGTCCCTGAAAGCAGCTGTGGGCTAGGGACGTGGAACTGTGATACAGGTTAAAAGCCTTTAGTGGAGGGGATTTCCCCTGGTTGTTGTTTTGGTTTATTTTCTTTGTTTTGTTTTGGGTTTTTGGGTTTTTTTTGTTTTGTTTTCATTTTGTTTGGTTGGGGTTTTTTTGGGTTTTGGTTTGGACTTTTTGTTGTTGTTTTGGTGGTTTTGTGGTGGTTTTTAAATTATTTATTTATTAATTTATTTTTGTTGTTGTTTCGAGTGCTCCTTGTGCTGTGGCATAATCTCACAGGATGGGAAGAGATCAGGAAATTCCAGATCTCCTGCTCTTAGGGGGAATTGGTCTGTCCCCTTCCTTTAAAGTTTGTTGGAGTGTTTGTGGAAGCGAGGTGTAACCGAGCAGCTTAGTGTCAGCTTTTAGAAGACTGTGACAGTGATAGTTGGGTCTCGTTTGTCTTAATGTTAGGAGCTGGTTTTCTTCCTATTATAGAAGCAGCTTCTCCTTGTTAGAATAGTACTACTAGTGTGGTTTTCTGTCATTTTGAGATGGTCTTGCATTAATCTATGTGTCTTTATATGTTTTTCTTCCCTATGGTACGCAAAAGTTCAGGTGGACTGTTCACAGCAGGATGATGCACCAGATAAGGCTTTCAGGCTTTGAATAAAAGAGATTAGAGAGATTTGAGCTGCTTTGCTTGGGGAATTTGATGTATTGTGTTTAGGCAGATTTACTTTTTTTTTATATACCTCTGTATAGAGAGATTTATGGCCGTGGAGCTGTATAGTAATTTGAAAATCTTCTCTTGCGTTTACTACATGATGCCATTTCTGAAGTGCTGGTTCCCTTTTTTATGTAGCACAGCAGCTCTTTGTGGATCTTCATTTTGAATTCTGTAACTTGTTTAGGTCAATGCCAGTATTACCCGTGTGTTACATTACACAAAAATATCAAAATAAATATCAGCAGAACTTACATAATTTAATGAACTTGCCTTTTTTCCTTCTACATATCGAATGCAAGTTAATTCGCAGTATTAGCTTTTTTCCAAGTGATTGTATCATTCTGCATTGTAAAAATCAGAAGCACACAGCTTTTACAGCTTTATGTTAGAGGTCAGTAATTTAAGAGTTACTCCTAAATTCTCTCTACCTTTGTAGTCTGTTATCTGACTTGCGCTGCTGCTCTTTAAAGGAACTTCTGGAGTGCAACATCTTCAATGTTTTGAAATTTCTTGATTCTTTAACAATATAATGTAAGGTCTTATGGCAGCATTCATTTTCACAATAAACACAGATCTAACTTTGGATTTGGATTGCTTTCTAGCTTCCATCTGAAGGTTCTGTTACCTTAATGCCAAAACTATATGGTGGAGGTGTAATTTTGCTACAGGAAAAATAAAAATAAAAGCAGATTTATTATACAATCCTAGGACAGTGTTCAAATTCACTTAAACTTGAACTAGATGGTAAATCTCTTGGCATAAATGTTTACATCTTGGGTTAGTTTCTAGAAAATGAAATGGAATAAAATATTGAATAGATGTGGTAATTTGCCAAATCTAGAAGATTAGGATAACTATTTTTGATACGCTTTTAGAGAGACTGATCTTCAAATTGGCCAAAAAATTTGTGAAGAAACTGTGTTATCTCTTCAGCAGCTAATCTGGGAAAACAAGTCCCTTGAGATTAAAGATATTATCTTTGTGTTAGCATAGAAATTTTTAAAATTTTTTTTTTATCTGTGATAACACAGGGTATACATTTTGTTTAAGAAATAAAGTGGAATCTTCTGCCCACAGGAGCTGAAAATATATTTTCTGGGAAGACTATGTTAGTGGCTCAATGGATGAAAATTACGTTGGCATCCTAGGCAACATTTTGAAGATACTGAGTTTTGGATATAAAGAAATTACTACATTCTGAATTCTTACGGTTACATTTTGATAATATTTTTTGACAGATGCCTATTTCAAACAGATGACAAAAGAAAACTCTTTGTTGGCTTCTCTGATTAGTTATAATGCATTCAGCCAGCTAGGTGTAGCTACTGCTCAGATGGTTCTGTCACATTAATTAGAATTTCAGTGCTAAAAATTAAATGTTATTTAGATAAATACCTAGCTATTACTATATTCCATTAAAAATTTTCAATACCTAAATGAAACAACACCAAGTATTTAATTTGAATTTATTCAGAGCCTCTTATAAACTGCAAGTTTAGAATTTGGAGAAAAAAGTTGTATACTTCAGTGTATTACTTTTAGTTTGTTTTTTATCTTTTAATCTGTGCGTTGAGATTTCTTTGTTCTTTAATCAAGAAAGCTGTATTACCGTTATTAAAATGGCCTGGAACACTAGCCTGATTTTTTTTATTTATTTATTTTTTTTAATAGATCTGATCTAATGTATTTACATGAGGTTTGTAAAGCTGTTTCTCAGTTAAACATGCTCTCAAAGCCTTCAGCAGAGGTTATTAGAGGTGAATGATGTGGATTTAAAGGATTTAGTAATTCATTCTAAATCCCAGCTATACTTTCAAATGCATTTTTTTAAATCTTTTTTTTTAAGGAGCATTTTAAGCATTAGGATGTGGTCTGCTGGGTAAAAATGATATTTTATTGACATCACATGGATAATCTAGTTTGTCTGTCTTAGAGCTGCAGTGATCATCAGCTGAGCTTTTTGAATGATCACTATATCAGTGGCTGATATTCAGCTCAGTCAGGAACAAATGCAAATAATCTGTGATAATCTGTAATGGGCAAGTCAACTCTACCAACAGAGCTAACACTGCAGAGTTGTGGTGTGTAAATTGTGGCACCCTTACAGGACCTGAAAGGAGCCTGCAAGAGAGCTGGAGAGGATCTTTTAGGATAGGTCAAGTGGGAATGGATTTAGACTGAAAGAGGGTAGAGTTAAATTAGATGTTAGGAAGAAATTCTTCACTGTGAGGGTGGTGAGACAGTAGAACAGGCTGCCCAGAGAAGCTGTGGATGCCCCATCCCTGGAAGCATTCAAGGTCAGGTTGGATGGGGCTTTGAGCAACCTGGTCTGGTGGAGAATGTCCCTGTCCATGGCAGGGATTTGGCATTAGATGATCTTCAAGTTCCCTTCCAGCCCTAACTGTTCTATGATTTTATGAAGTGCAATTAGTTGATATTTTTACTTTAAGATGGTTATGCTGCTGTGGTGTTGGGGCTTTAGTTGTCTGGTGGTGCTTTATAAAAACAATTTAGTTTTTACTGTAGCAAGCAATATATCTATTAAAATTTATCACCCAGTTAAAATCACCTCAGTTTTCTATCTGAAATTATATGGGGTGCTGTTTATTTTGGCACATTCCAGAACACAACTGGAAGTAGTATTTAATTTGTTAAATAATGTTACAGCACCAGAATGCAGGCACTAGCAAAGAGAACTTAATAGTTGAACAGGGCTCAGGGTTACCCTTTGAAAATTTAATACTTGTGATTCTAGTAAATAATAGAACTACTTTAAATGGCAAAATACTAAATTGAAACAAATCCTGATTTGCCATATGAAAACATTCTAAAAGTTCTTATTTATTGTACCACCTATTTTAATGTTGCTTAAAGAACATCACCAGTAAGAAATAGTAATAGATGAGCAATTTTTAAGGTAGAGCAAACTGTTTGTTATGGTAATCCATCCTTAAAACCATTAAACACATTTTGCTGATGTCCAGTAAGGGAAGGCAGCAATTCCTAATCCTATAGCGCGAACAAGTTGCTACTGTTCATCACTGATTGTTTACTATCTACTTATTAAAGTTTTACTGGAAAACAGATAAATTTGTATCAGCGTTTCTTATTAAAGGTCGTGTGCAGAGTCTGTGAAGGCAAGGCGTGTTTACGAACTGTCCACCGAATGCTAAATATTGTGCTCAGTTTTTGTAAGCCAACTGACTTGCAGCATGTGCGTGTTCATTCAAGAGATTTTATTTAGTTCTGAACATAATGTGAACAATTCAGTGTTTGAGTTGTGCTGATGGCACCAGGTTTCTATATGAGGTGAGTTAGAGGTTAAACAGCATTGAGGAGGACTGACTCATGCATGCCATGAAACATAAATACCCCAGTACTTAGAACAGGGATTTAAGTTGTTCTCCCCTGCTCCACATAGTGCTTGTTAATAAGTTTGATAAAGTTGCTGGAGATCTTTCTCCTTTCTGGACATCCCATAGAATCTGTACTGTTCTAATTGATTTAAGAAAAAAAACCAAACAATTAAATATAATGTAATTTAAAGGAATTTAACATGTTACCAAAATTACTCCTACACTAACTGCATTATGTAATACCTAAGTTAAATGTAGTTCTGGGAAAGAGTAATAGATAAAAGTATTTGAATGGAGAGACCTCATTTACTCTGTTACTAGCTGAATTTTTATTTGGAACCTCTGCATTTTGTAATAGTCAAAACCTTTGCACTAAAGCGTTCTTTTCATTTTGCTCCAGATGCTGATACTTTTTGTATAGTACATCAGACTTCAAAACACTGAATGTTAACTTTGTTCTCCTGCTGCACAAACACTATGTTTTAGTAATATATTACAATTATGTTCATATCCTTTGTTTTTGCATTAATACATATTTTACAGATGTTTTCGAGCTAGACCAAGCTGGTCTTACTCCCATAATAATTATCAGTTCTTTCCCGTAACAAGACAAGTTATTATCTGGCTTTGATGTTGAAAAGTGATTATGGTAACTGAACTAGAACAAAAAAAAAAAAAAAGACCCAAATGCCCCCAACCCTATAATATTTGTTAAAAGTGTATGCAGTGTACAAAATAAAGATGGAACCAGTCCTAGTGCATTACATATGTACTGAAAATTATTCTTATCCATTTAATACACTAAGAAAAAGAAAAAATCTTTTCATTATCCCCTTTCTAAGATGTTTTTCTCTTTGCGTCAACTCAAATTTTAGAGAATTGGAACTACTTTAAGTATTTTAGCTGTAGTGACTGTTTTATTAATTAGTTAGGGATTACATTGCTCACACTTGAAGTAATTTCAGAGGTATTTCAACAGATCTGCTAGAAGTTTTGATTTTGTTTGTCCAGCACAGAAGTACCTAATTGAAAATATGATAGACATTAATTTTCTGATGTTTGATACTCCAAATTTTATTCTGCAGTAGCTTAATGGTTTTGTTTTTCTGTTTAAGTGATGAAGAGATTATTTAATGATAATTTGTATGCATAAGTTGCTTACAGCACAGCATTTCTAATTTACTACTTCATCACTTAAATGCTTCAATAATTCTCATTTAGCTTTGATTATAGTATTAGAATGGTGTATATCAGATACCCACAGCAAATATAAGTGGATATATTTGACGTAAGCAGATTATACGTGTCATGCTGATAGTCACTACATGTGTACTTTGGCCTTTACTTGGTTATTTTGCTTAGAAAACATGCCATATTTAGGGATGGAGAGAATGTTTCTCACGTATTGTTGTCTACAGCATCTCTTCTATGACCAGTAGCAGGTGGGTTTGGTAGAGACTTGGGGAAACAACTTCACATGTTGGCACTAGCAGTGTTAACAACTACCTAAAGTTAGTTTGTGTGTGAAAATTAACTTCTAAATGTGGTTACTATTGTCTGTGTTCACTGTATTGACAGTGAAACCATCTGCTTTGTCAGCCTCTTCTCCCTTTAAAATCTCATCAGATGATCTATTTTTCTTAGCTATGTTACAAACCTGACAAATTTCACTGGAGCACATTTAATCCTCAGAATACATGGTAATTCAGTTAATGAAAGATTTCACAATTTCAGCATTATTCTTGAAACATTGTACTCTTCCTTCTTGCTTTCTGAAATATATAAAAGTGGCTGTTTAGGTAAACTTGGCCTTTATTTTTAGTTAATCTGTAATGTGGTAACTGAGTAAGTTGTGTAGGGGGTGCACTTGTTTTTATTTGATAATAGAACTGCTTTAACAAAAGCTGTGTAGCTGTTTTCTGTTGTGATAAGTGTGGTGTTGAATCACTGCAAATGCTTAATAAGGCATAAAATACGTCTGAGGTTTCCCTTCATGGAAGGAGAAACTCTGTGTTTTGTTAATCGCAACCTACCAAAAATGTAGTGGTATCATCTTCTGCATGGGATGAGATAGTGGCAGCAGCTTCAAGTATCTACAGAAAATATTTTGACTGAAAGAAGGGGGTGGGGGCTGTAAATCTTAACTGAAAGGTTGTGTATTTAATCCATCCCTGCTATCTTACTGGCAAATTACATGTTTACAGGTGTAAATGCTGGTTCTCTTAACATTGTGTTTCTGTTTGTATACATGTTTGTATACATATTATAAATACACATCACTACAGCTGTACTTGTAAAAAAAGCCCAACTAACCAAACATCCCCTCCTCCCCACCCCCCCAAAAAAACCCCAACCAAAAACCCCAAAGCAACAACCAGAAGCCAGTTTTTGGACAAAGTTGTCATTGTGAAAATGGTTATGTGGGCATGGTATACTAATGGAGTAAATATTGGAAAATGTTACTGCTAGAAAGCATATACAAGTAAATAATTTGCCCATTTGTCATTTCTTTTTTTCCTAAAAAATATTTCAGATTACCTTCTCAGAAATTCAGTCTCAAAGGTACCAAGCTGTGATTTTATGCTACAAGTTTTGTTTATTAAACACTAAACTACCTGAAAGTATACAATCTTAAGGTTTAATATGGTGTATTTTGTTTTCTAATACCTCAAGTGGTTTTACACTTGTTTCAATTTAGAGACTTTCAAAAGATCAAATCAGCCATATGTATCTGATTTATTTTTTTATGATTATCTAAAACTCAGCTGAGAACAGTGCAAGATTTTCTGAGAAATGCAGAAATCTTTTATACAAAACTAACTGTATTACCAGTATCATAAAACAATAAGCCTTCAAAAAGAAAACAGTGCAAAAAATCAAACCTAAATTTGCTAATTTTGGTGGGTCACTGAAAGCTTTTATTGGGTTCAGAGTCCATTCTTGTATTTGTTTGGTCAGCGTAGTGTTATTTTTTATCTTTAGTATTTCCAGCTTGTTTGCATATAAATGTTTCAATTAAATGCATTAGCTGCTTTTCTTTATAAAAAACATGCATGAAAATACATACTTGAATTTAATTGTATCTTTAAGAAATTTATTAATCCTTAGAGTAATGTTAATCTTGCTCACAAAGAGTACTCACATTAAACAAACACCATTGTAAGTGTCATACATTCATCACACTTTGTTTTGAGTGCCTTCATTGTCTTGCAGTTCCTTTGTGTCTCTTCATTACTCCATTTCCATGGTTGGCATTTTAGCCTGTGACTCTGTCAGATTAAGTTATCTGCTAAATGGTCTTGGAATATGACTATTGCAATCCGAAGACATAGAAGGTTTCCTCTGAAGTGGCTAAACTGACTGCCAGCATTGCTGCTTAAGATAAAATTACCAGATGTTCTCCATTATAACATCCAGTTCTCAGTTGCTTCTTAACTGTGACATATTTTAACCACTGAACCATGCAGGGTTCTGGTCTTCAGATGCTTTTTATTTGGTGTGGAAAATCATACGAAAATGAAATGAGCAGGAAATGCTGCTCTCCACGTCTTCAAAAAGCAAACTAACCACCAGGACATTTTAAACCACATCTTTGAGATGCTTTAGTTCGTTTAATGTATCAGTATGCAATCTGAAAGCTAATTTGACTATAGAGAAGGCTGGGTATAAGGTATAGTTTTCTCTCTTGATGAAAATCCACTTCCAGCTGGCGGTTATGTCTAGCGTATAACTAGGCTGTAAAATAAAATTGGAAGAAAATATGGATAAGTGAAGGTGAGGCTGCTCGCTAACTGATTGAGAAGCCTGAAGTTTTTGTCCTGTTACAATTGAAAAAAAAAGGGAAATAATATATAATGGTAGTCTCAAAATGGAGTACTTGTTTTCATATATGACATAACTATACTGAAGCTGCTTTCTGCAGGAGGATAAGAATTAAATAACATCAAAGGGGATATTTATGGTTACAAGTACTCAGTTGTAGTAATTATGGGGGGTGTTTAAGGAAATAATAGAATTTATGTGATTTTTCTAAGCTGGGGCTCAGAAGGTGAAATCAAATGCTAGATTACTAGAAACGAATACATTGCAAAGCATTTGTTATAAATCAATATTAAAGAAAAGGCTCCTTTTTTGTGTTTATAATTTTTTTCTGAATTTAGGTGCTTGTTATATCTTAAAGTATGCCCAAAGTTAGCATGAAGTGTAGAGTATCTTTTGGTTTTGGTATACTGAGGAACTACTGAGCTTTTCTTGAGACTTTCCTTAAAATAAAATTTAGGCTGTATATGAAAAGTACTCAAATACGCATTGTACCTAAGGAATATAAAAGCTTTTTAAGACTTTTCTTGATTTCCTTGAGTTGAATTAGACTTGAAGATTAGCTTGTTTTGGCTTTTTTCCAGTGATAAGTAACTGACTCTGCAAAATCAATGTTTAGTAAGTCACTGGAACATTTGGTAATAAGATGGTAGAATAAAAGAGTTTTTAATTGAGTCAAATAATTGTTTGATCAAATGCATGTGTTTATGTTCTTTCTTGCTAGATTTGGATATTTCAATCAAATTGGATTTTTTAAAATTCATTTCCAGTAATGAAGTAAAGAAATTTTTTTCATAAGTTAAATTAGATCTTGCCACATCTTATTTTCATATTTCAAAGGAAAACACAAAATACAAAAGTCACAATAGTAGTATGAAATTTAGTATTACTGGTCTACCTGAAGTTCTTTAGATTTTAGCTTGCATGGAAAGTTCCTCAAACACTGCATTTCACATACTGTAAAAACCAGACACGCTTCTTTGCAGTCTCTTAATAATCAGCAGCTCTGAGTCTTTGGCATGGGTCTTTCTTACTTTTCTTTACTACTTTTGTTCTGGGTGTGGGTACTGGTGAGGCATAGAAGGACTATAAAAGCAGCTGGTCTGCTTAGGAATTAGTTGTTCTATGCATAGGGAATACAAAATGTTTTTATCAGCGAATTTCTTACACAGTGGACTTGTTAGGTAGGTCACCACATGGAAATTTTGTCGACTCTTGGGAACGTCACTTGCTGCAGAATAATCATTTACTATCCCAGAGTAGGTGCAAACATTAGGATTTGGAGCAGCTTTTTTTCCTAATACATTTTTTACTGCTTAAACTCTTTGAGTAGCAAAGATCCTCATGTGCAGTGTCCCAGCATATGCTGTCTGTTGCTTTTCTTGAAGGGTGTGTGTTTTGGATATCTTCTCAAAGAAAGGCAGCAACTGTCTTACACAGCAGCAAGTTCCAGTAGTGTTTTGTACATGCTGAAAACTTCAAATGTGAAAGGTTAGCAAACTAAGGGAATGTGAGTGATGATGCAGAGAAGCATGCAGAGAGGCTGAGCAACAAGGCTGTAACTGGTTGGAACTTCAGCACCTGAGCTCCGCTAAACACTTCTAATTCTTGGCTTTTAGGATGCTCTTGTGTTTGTGTGTCACCTTCTTCTGGAGGTTGTTTCTCTAGTTCTATGAGCAATATGCTGTTGTAGGGGAGCATAAAACTTTCATATGAATATGAAGCTAGGGAAAAGAATCAAGGCTGAGGTAATGGAGGAGAGTATTTATGTACAATGAATGTTGAAACAAACATAAAAACTGAATTTTTGAGGGAGGGAAAGAACCAACCCTGGGATGTGTTAATAAGAATGTGGTTTATAAGATATAATTGTTCTGAGTAACTTAACATTGTTGACATCTCAGTAGAAGTATTGCCTTGTCTAGGCATCCTACTTCTAGAAATTATCAAATTGTAGGGCCCAAGAGAGGCAATGAGAACAGGCCAGGGTTTGGGAGGAATAGCTATCCAAAAAGGCTCAAAGTGCTAATACATACAGTTTGGAAAGAAAAGGCAGGGTTGAGCTGCCTTGGAACAATTCCTGAAGGCTCTTTATACAGAGCATATCCTGGGAGTAACTGGTAAAGGAACTGGTTTAATGTTTAACTGAATGTGTTGGAGTTTTAAGTCTGTGATTTCTCAACTAGAAATTCTAAATAGTGTTCAGACAACCTGAATAAAGTTTCAAACTTGAGACTAATACAGATTCCTCCCTTTTTGTTTCTTAGTATTCTATATTGTTCTATTTATTTTTATCCAAAGTATGTTATTTGGTTATTCTTTTAGTCATGATCCAAATTAATGAAGCATTAGAGACTGCTGTTTTTCTTGGGAGTTTGAGAATATAACAATAGTCGGCTTGTGTGTTGGTTAAAATGTTGATTTAAAGTCAGCTTTGCAATATTATTTTAGCATTATTGGTGGAATGGCAGAGATATCTAAAGTTTTACTGTGCAGAAGTGTGGTTGTGGAGGAAGGCAAGTAAGATGCTGTTCATGTAAGACAATAGTACAATTTTGGTATTAAACATGAAATGTGAGACGTAATATTTTAATAATATTTCACAGCTGAACTTTATTACTTGTAACTAGTTCATTGCTTTATCAAGGCTTAGTGAATGTTCCTTAATTTCTTATGATTCAATTTGTGTGTGTGTTCACAGGTTCCATTAGTCTTCACTCCTCACCCCCTCACCTCCCAACAGTTGATTCAGACTTCATAATATGTCTTTGTTTTCTGAGCTTGCAATACTAAATAACTTCGGGAGTATATATTCCCTATGAATAGTTTAGCTGCTGTGAAACACTGTTAACGTTGTTAAAGAACTTTAATTTGCTGGTGTTCATAATTTCTGCTCACTCTTAAATCATTTCTGGTCTTTGCAGTTTCATAAGGATTTTAAATACGTTAAGTTTTAGTACTCAAACCCAGTTTTAATTAGCTGAGGACATGACAGCCAACAACTTCTTCACAATTCTATTGAATAACTTTGTTTACCAGGATCTAAAATATCCAGACTTACATCCTTACAGCAGAGTTTCTGTTAATTTTTTCTTTAAATTTTATAGTTTATCTGTTCTTTGAGCTGGTGCCTCATCTTTGCACTGCAGTAGTCACGGAGAACACTCTGTGTTCTCAATGCTACCATCAGTTAGTACTTTCTTATTTATGTTATAATTTTGAGAATGTGTGGTTAAAAAGAATGAAAGGGAAAAAGGTTTTGAAAACAACTAGGAAATAATGTTGTGCATGGCTAAATGGAGGTATTACTGTGTTGAGTGTGGGTGGGGGGCTGTCTGCTGAAGTCGGCCAATTAACCACGAAATGCTTGCTTTATTTGTATGTACAACTGATAAATGATACAGCTTACAAAAAGTGATGTGCTTTTGTTGTGTCTGTATATACACACAACATTTTATATATCCATACTTCTTATATGTATGTGTGTGTGTGTGTGTATGACAAAACCATATTTTTTAAAAATGTTGCCCATGAAACCTAAAATAAACATATAAGAGGACTCATTCTTTTTCCTGAAGTAAATGCCATGGCATGGATAGATAAAGAAGAGTTACTCTAGATGTCCTTCCCAGACTGGGCCCACCAGAACCACATGTAATGGGAAGGAGAATGCTGTCTGCACGCTCCTTAGCTGTGAGCAGGAGCAGCTGAACAGTGAGCTATGGGGCCCTTCCTGAAGGTCCTGTGCCGTTGTGGGACTGGAGCTGCCCTGGCACCCAAGCATTCCCACCACATGGAGTTTCTGTGCATGCCTGGTCGCGCACCCAGCCCCTGTGTGTTCCCTTGCTGTGATGTGCCTCGTTGGCCTGCAGATGAGCATGGCTGGACGCGTTAGTGGTGAGGGAGAGTGGCCCAGACTTTCTGTAAGAGCTTGTACAACCTAATGAGGAGGAAACCAGGACTGTCACTGCTGTCGACTGCCTGATGTTACATCTCAAAGACCTAGTTTCACCTGAAACTTGTATCCCCAAGGGTGGTGTTGTGTGGGTACTTCATGTAGTAAAACAGTACCTAACTCGTTTTTCAACCTCAGGCATTTAGTGTGGTGTCCTAAACCAATAAACACTGGATAATTTTAGACACAGAAATACATCTTGTTGCATTTTAATTAATTTTCTTTACGTGATTTCATAGATATTTTTTTTCTTTCAGTTTAACTTTGTTGGAAGAATCCTTGGGCCCAGAGGACTAACAGCTAAACAGCTTGAGGCAGAAACAGGATGCAAGATAATGGTCCGAGGGAAGGGCTCAATGAGGGACAAAAAGAAGGTAAGGTCTTGAAGGTGTAGTGTAGTTTCAGATGAATAATTTTGTTTTCTAATAGAGGATAAGCTCATGTCTCTCATTCTTACTTGTGTTCTCACTATATGCTTTGTCATTACCTAGTGTCTTATATAGACTTATTAAATAACATAGGTTGTCCTAAAGAAGTAAAATGTACATGCTCCATAATTCTGCAATTGGGAGTCTAACTAGCAATTATAAAGTATTCTTAAGTAATAAGTAACTTAAAATTGTGTCACATCTCACAAGGTAAAGGTAAAATTAAAGTTAAATGTCTTTTTCTAGGAAAGAGCTGTTAACCTCAAAGGTCTTATTAATAACTTTCTTGTATTGAATTGCCAGAGTAATGATTTGTTCATGGAGTGTGGATTGCAAAAAAAGAATTAATTGTATTTCTGGCAATCACTTCTGTGTGAGTGAACCACTCTGTGGTTCTGGTTTTGTTTTGTGTTCAGGTGGAGTTGCAAAGTAATTAGGGCTGTTCTTGCCTTGTCCTGTAATATGCATGCTCTGCCCATATGAATAGGGAAACTGCATGATAGAATAGAGCCTTCCTGAATGTCAGATTGCTCTCGTGATAACTCTATTTTTCTAGGTTTATTTTCTAGCTATTTCCCTCTACCTCTGGCTACTGCTGCTGGAGTTACACCAACATCTCCACTGTAGTTTTTGTTTCCTCTTTGTTCCCAGAAATACAGTTTCTTCTGCTTCTTTTTTAGGAGACCCCCTCTCTTTTCCTTACATGATCAATCACATACATTCTATTGATACATATGTAGTACATAACAATTAAAATAGAAAGTTAATGTCTACCCAGTTAAACATCTCTTCATTCCCAGAGCTTATAAATATGTTACCTTCAAATTTCATTTAATGTCACTTGTTTTCATAATCTGCTATAATACTGTCACCATCCTTTGTCTGATTCTACCATTCTTGTAAGTTTTGGAGTTTGTGAAATGTCTGCTACAGAATCACAGAGTGGTGGAGATTCCCTTCCTCAGGCAGAGTCACCATGTCTGCGTTTCCTTGGACCATGTCCAGGTGCCTGTTTGGTGTAGTGTCCTCCTACCACTGTGCTTCAGAACCAGTCCTGTCCTGTGGGAAGTCATCTTTCTGGGCAGCTTGGGCAGGTTTACTCTCTGGAGAAGTATTTTTGGACTGATTTCCCCTACTCTCCATGCCTTTCTTTAAAAAATTTTATTTTTTGACTGATCACAGAAGAATAGGCAGTGGGAGTTACTGGAGTTCTGTATTTAAGAAAAAGAGTAGAGGAGCTGAGACTAAGTGAGTCACCTGGATTTTTAAGTTTGGTAAGAAAAGAAAGCTACCTTCAACAAGGACAAGTATGGCAGATCAGATAAAACCTTGTATGCATTAAAAACTACAACTTGATCCAGTCAACAGTTGAATGTCCATTACCACTTTGAAGTTGGTTCTCTCATAATTTTTAAACATACACTACTTGACCACTGATAATTTAATGAGATAATACTCCAGTTAGTGTAGAATGTATTCCAATGATACCAAAATATAATGTATTTATATACCAAACAGTATGATATTGGTTGTAAACCAGTGTTGAGTGCCAAATAATTTTCTTCATTAAACTGGTTTTCATACCATCCATTCCTACTCTTTTTCAGCTCATTTGCTCTCCTGAGGTGATTTGTATTGGTCATTAGTTTACATTTTGCAGAGCAGACTTTTTGGTGCTATATCACCAATGATGAAGTAGGAAGAGTTTCATAGTCCTTGATTATGGTGCGCACCAGTATGATGTTTCTTGTAAAAATAATGTTTTGGAAGCTGATTTAAGACATGACAATCACAGACTAAAGAAAGAATGAGTGACATCTGTCACTTTGGGGCACAAGTACACTTCTTGCTGTTGACTCTTGCCTCTTTTTGTGATGAGTTATACGTACAGATGAACTCCCTACTCTTGCAGTGCAGGATGATCAACTTTCTTGATAGTCTGTGCCATTTAATGATAACCACCTTTTTATCATTTTCTCAAAGAGCTTTTCTCTTTTCAGGTTGTACTTCAAAATGTTAATGAACTTCAAAGTATAAAACACAGAAGTAATACTATTTTTTTCATGGCAGGTTAGGATACACTAATTCTTTTTTAAAGCCCTTTCCTTGCTCGAGAGTCAGTGTTGTTTAGAAAGTCAGTATTTGAGATTTTTTTCACTGAATAGTTTTGAAATTTGGAGGAGATAAGAGATGCAGGTTAATTTTTTATGTATATTTTGTAAGTATATTTTATATCTGCAAACTTAATGTCACAGTGCTAATTATACAAGAAACTTTAGTGGTTGTAGGAAGGAATAATTACTAAAGCAGTGTCAATCTTACGTGACAGCTACATGGTACTAAATACCATCTCCTTGAATGAACTGTCCATGTACTTTTTCTGCCTTGCTAGTGGTTGCAGAATCCAAGAGAAAATACAAAGACTGACCTGCTGGAAAATAAACCATCCAGATATGCTCTGTAGAGAATTTTGCTGTGTGATCCTATGAAAGAAGTAATGAATTAGAAATCTTTGTCACGTGGCCAAAACACTTGAACTGGCATCACATCTTGAAGCTTGCTGACAGATTCCCCCCAGAAAGCAGGGGAAATCCTCAAATCCTTTGTATTTGAGGCTCAGCTGGTAATCAGAACATCTCTCTAGGCAGCTTTCAACAAATTTAAAATCAAAACCTTAATTACTGAGAATACTGTGATTAGAGCCTAGGGGTACTTGAAGGAGATTATTGGGGAGAGGAAAGGGGCTGCAGGCATTCATCAACAGCTAATGAATGTGTATCTTTATTAAGACCTAGGCATTTTTTTGCTTAGTCTGAATGCACCTTTCATTAGGTAGAGAAGAAAACTAGTAACTTGCACACCAGTTAAAGAATGGGTATGGTGATGACTGTCCAATGATGGGTGAGCAAAACATTTTTTTACGTCTCCCTTGTCTTACATGAATTCTCTAAAACGGGCATTGACACCCACAGGACGTCAGCCCTGAGCTCTTTAAGGCACTGCCACTATCTCACTTTAGAAAGGGGTATGAAGCCCAACAGCATCAGGCTGCTGACTTGGGGCAGCCTTGGTCAGCTCCATTGTTTTTCTCCATTTCTTTCTACTTTTAGGGAAGACTCTCCTCTGGAACAGTGTGTGCAGAGAGAGCATCATTCATTTTTACTTCATGAGGAAGCATCTCATTATGATACACAGAATTTTTTTCTTATAATTGGTAATTCCAGATAGAAAGGCAGGCAGCTATGCACTTCTAAATTTGAAGAACTCTCTGCCTTCATCCTCTATAGCAGCTTTAAGTCTGTTGCACTTCACGCCATATTAGATCATTCAGACTGATTTGTGGTTTCTGACCCACTTGTTCTAGCTTACTTGTTCCTACAACCCTGTTCACCTTGCAAGCAGAAACATAAGGTTTCACGAAAGACAAGCTCTCAGTTAGTACCAGTCTTGACCTTTGACTTGTGCAGATTTGTTGCAGTAAATAGATAATTCCATTTCTTTGAACTGTCCATTTTCCTGTTTTTATAGTATGGCTAAAGGAATTAGAAAAACCCTGTTCTTGGTACCTGCACAAATCTTGAGGAAAATATCAAGAGTGGAAAAATGTCTTGTGATCAGGCTATTTTATCATACTGTATAGTATTACATATTTTTATAGTATTTTATTACCTTTTAGGCTTTGAAATATCACCTGATAAACTTTGGTTTCCAGTGGAAAGGCTTAAACATTGTTTAGCTAATAAAGTGATGTTAGTGATGTTGGATAATACACTGTACTGTGTCTTGTTAAGCAAACCCTACTATTGCTACCTTAATTATATGATGCTTAACTTTTATATTCTGTGAGAAGTACTATGTGTGAACAAATCATAAAGATCTGGTGCTGACATGCATGTTGAAATGGAATATATTTAGCATATGGGAGGAAATGAAGTTGTTCTGTGTTTCAGAGTGGAAGGCTGACCAGCCATCATTGTTCTTGTATTCTGGGAGTAAATTGCTTGGCTGAGGCCTGTTGCCTCTAACACGTGCCTCTACACAAAAGCATGCCAGTGGTGTTTGATGATTGCATATGTCTGTGGTGACAAATAGTGGTTTGGAATGACAGTTTAAAAAAAATTTGTTACTTGTTGCAAAGGTGGGGATTTGACTCTTTGTCAGTACCTTAGGAACAGTAGAGGAAAAAAATACTTCAAGTGACTGGGGACATAGACATGTGAAAATGAAAAGCAATTCCATATTCATAATACAGGACTAGAATGACTGTCATTTTATAAAAAAAAAAAAAAATCCCTTTTTGACAATGCTGGTGGAGTTTCTGGAGGTCAGATGCTTAATTTTACATTTAGAACTATAACTAGCATAATCCCTTGTCAGTGTCCATCCTTAAGGATGCTGTTTATTAAAACTGACCTCCACTTACTGGAAACTGACTGAGGCAGTGTAGAGCAGCAGCTCAGCATGTTTGAGATGCTGGATTCTGCTTTGTTAATTTCCGTTGCAAATCAAAGCTGCAGTTGTCTATATGAGAAACTCTTATATTCATTTTAATTGCTATCAACTTCTGTGACTATACATAAAAGTCATTGTGTGAGCAGGCTCCGTAGCTAAGACTGAGACATGGCTTGTACAGCGTGTCCTGAATCTACTGCATTCAGGTTATAAACTTGGAATAGAAAATCACTTAAGGCATTCAGAATGGAGTGTTTAAAATACTACCCTGGGAACAATAAACTTCAGCATCTTCTACAGTGACGTTTCCTCTGAACACACTTTTTCATTGAGCATGTGTGTCTTGATTAAGTTTGATTTCTCAAACTGATCAGGCTTGGCAGGCTTTTTTCATGCTTAATTTTTGACTACTATGATAACCGGCCTTTTATTTTTAAACTAACTCTAAACAAAAAGGTATTAATATAAATTTACATATTCACTGTGTCACAACTGCTATTTTAATACAGATGTTTAGGATTCTATTTGGTGGTTGATACTTTTGCCTTCCTAGAGGTTCATTGTAAAACGTAAGATGTGATGAAAATACTTTTGTTTGCTTGTAAGCTATTTTTTTTTTTCAGTAGTGAGTACTTCAGGAAATGGACTTTTCTTTTTTCTTTTTTTCTTTTTATTTTTTTCCCTGGTTTCAAAACCTCCACTCCATTCGTAACTAGTTACTTTGAATACAGGGGGAATTGTAATGCTGGATTTAAAGAATTGCTAAAGCGTGGCCTTTTTTCCTTTTCACAGACAAAACAGAGGTCTCTTAAGTTATATCCCTAGTAATATTTGAGCAGTGACCCTTTTAAGAGTTGTTTACACTATTAGCTAGTAGCATAGACAAAGAAAACAGAAGTTCTTTTACCAAGTTACTGATTTAATTATATAATTAAATGCCACTGAATTTTTAATTCTTTGAAATACAGTTTTTACTAGACAGTGGTGAAGGTAATAGATATTACTTCTCACTGACAGTAGACTCCTCTTAAGCCTGTACATGGAGGTTTTGTGCTCCAGAGCTTCTAGAGTATTATCTTTGGACTCTTACCCTCATACATCTTTTCTTTAAGTAAAAAATGTTCAGTTCACAATGACAGTAGTGAAGAATGCAGGCACAACTAGCATAGTTATGTATGGGAATGCAAATTTTATGAGAAGAGAACATTTTCCTGAAGTTTTATATAAGATTTGACAAATGCTTCTTATTTGAAGTAATTTATTTCAAGAGTATTTTCATAGCAGCCAGGGGAATGCTCTTACTTTCAAGAGCAGAATGGTTTTATTTTGAAGGGAAAAAAAGTTAGGTGCCTGAGGACCTTAAAAATTATTACAAGGCAATATTAGTCTTTCAGAAAAAATTACTGATACGTATCTGATGCAATGCATCTTTTAGATGGTTTATTTCATACATACTTTTGCCCTTTATTGGCCGCATACTGGATATATTCAGTATATATTGGATATATTTCTACATGAGCTCAGTACAAAGTTGCAGCTTCAAGCAGATTTTAACACTAGTAAAACATGGGTTTTCCTATGTAATGTGTAAAGTAGCTGTAGCCTTTGGCTATGATTAACTTTGCTATCAAAAATTCATTATATGTCATTTTGTTCTGAGAGCATTTAAATTGGTTATTGAGCTAATTAAATATGGAAATAACTGACTTTAACAAAATACTTCTTTAATGCCATGAAATACACTGGAAGCTGTAGACTGTAGAAGTGTAATCAAAGCCCTGCTAGTTGAAATCAACTCGTATTATGCTTTCCTTGTATGTGTTTTTCAGTCAGTTCCCTGTGAGGAAAAACTCATATGATCAAGCAGTGAGAGAATCTAGATTATCTTGAAATTGGAGAAAAGTAGCATGAAGTGTAGTGGAAAAAGTATATCAAGGGAATCCTGAATCATTGCCTGAACACCTCAGTATAAACAAGTTTGGTTTGTAAATTAAATGCTATGTCTGTTGAATGGGAATTGACTCATTCTGTAGCATGGCAGAAGTTCTCTTCCTGCAGAATTACTCCTAAGCTTTTCTTAGGTGGTAAGCGCAGAGAGTGTTAATTGTGTTGTAAAAGGTTGACCGGGTTTCAGCTCAGAGCGGTTTGTATCTGGCATTTGAATAGAAGTTTTGAAAGGCTTGGGAGACTCTGCATACAGAATTATTTTGAGATGCTGACGAAATTGTCTGCAAACATCTATCTGCATTTTGCTTTGTCTAGCGAAGTAGTGAAGCAAAGGTTTAAAAAATGAAAATCTACTGTAACCTGAAACTTTTTTCATACTAACATTTCTGACTTTCTTAAGAATTAATGCTATGATAATCTTGCTTACCAGAAATAATTTGTATTCAGGTTCGCATTTTCAGTGTGTTTGTTCAGTGTTATGCAACTGTGCTTGCAATTCTGTGTGGGAAAGGCCATACTTGGTTTGAGACTCGTGGGAATTTTCTTGTACCTGCATGAAGATTGAGTCTACTTAAATGTGGGAACGGAGTTAGAACTTGTTGTTTCAGGGGGGAAAGCAGCATGCCTGCGTGATTCCTGAGTAGCTACCAGTTCCTGGCAGTTCTTGGTTCTCCTTATTTTTTGGATGGCTTCTGGCAAGCAGGATACAAGCAGGTGGTTGATTACCATAGTGGATGTGGCTCCTCAGGGTCAGATTTAGCCATTTTATTGAGGCTGATAGGAAGGCTCTTTAGCATGGAGTAAAAGAGTAAGCACAAAATAAGATACAGCTATTGCTGAAACCAAATTTTAAAATAATTAATTGAACATTTAGAACATAGAGTTATTTAACTTTGTGCTATTTTATTGTTTTCCAAAGAGAGACAAGTAATCTGTGCTGTTTATTGGCAGCAAGGTCCTGAATTCCTTGTCAGCTGTATGGTAACAGTCACAAACTGTAATTCCTAAAATGACTGATTAGTTTAAACTTGTTTCTAGATGGTGACTTGCCTTAGGTTTTCTAGCTTAGTATTAGCCTTTGTCATGCCTAGGCTTGGATTGAAATGGGTATCATTAATCACAGGCTACACTTGTGCTATGTATGGCCTACAGTACCGTGCAGTGAGCATACGAATGAAACCCAAGGAGCTGTGTAGATGCTAATAAGGATGTGGTGGGACAGTATCCTCGCTTTACAGTTTATCCAGCTATAGTTGCAAGGTTTTATTGCTGGTCTTTATACTTTTAAGATAGAGGGGGGGATTTATTGACAAAAAGTTGGACATTTTTGTTAACCTTTCATGAAAGTAATTAGCAGCTTCTGTCTACTAATTCTTACATATTTTCACATCTTTTTTGGGCAGCAAATGGGGAATGTTTTGATAAATGTAGGACTCACTGAAGAGCATGCTCACTGAATATATCTTTAAAAATTTGCTTACAACTCAAAACAGTTCTGTTTAAAGTGTGTGTTAAGTATATACATAAAAGGATGAAAGCTTATTTAAATGTTTGGTAAGGCCAAGTACACAAATCTGTTTTTCTGTTGGAGAGAACTTGTTACTCTTACAGTAGTAGAACGCTCCTAGCAATGCTTGGAGACTGTTTAACTTAATAGAATCTGATATTCTGTGTAAATTATCTAAGTGCCACAAGCTTGCCATGGAACAAACACGACAGACAGTATTTATGCGTTCTTGATGCATTTGTTGATGTTAGTGATTCTTGAATGTAATTTGACTCATAAGTCAATTCAGCACTATATTCCTACATGACAAACAAAATCTAGTCCTAACCTTCATAGCTTGAAATGAAGAAAACATTAGGCTGGTTTGGGGTGTTGAAAGTAAGATCTGCAAAACAGTGGCTGCATTCAGGCACGTAGCTTTCATGGACCTAACAGAATGGTTTAACTGGCAGCTGAAGTAACACAAAAACTCTGGCTGTAGGAAAAAAATGGGAATATCAAATTATTGGTTGATTTCATCAGAAGGTGTTACAGAATTATGTAGAAAATTTGATAAGAATGGATGGAATCAGTACAGGGAGGGGATGTCTAGTCAGTATAAAAACGTCATGAATTCGACACAGTTGCTGGGAAACATCAGGATGTTTTGATGTGTGAAAAACTAACATTTGTGGGGAGTGAACATACGTATAGTAGTGTGGAAAGTAATCCAAAATAATTTATGGAGCAGTTACATTTTCACAGCAAAAGCTACAGGAGATTTTTTTTTTCTTATTGAATCTTACATAGAATCATAGAATATGCTGAGTTGGAAGGGACCTTTCAGGATCATTGAGTCCTGGCCCTGCACAAGACACCCCAAGAATCACACCATGTGCCCAGAAGTTGTGTCTAAACACTTCTTGAACTCTGTCAGGCTTGATGCTGTGACCACTTCCCAGAGGAGCCTAAGTCTCCCTCCTTTCCTCTCTCCTTCCCTGCCTCCCTCCTTCCTAATATTTCTAC
Source organism: Platysteira castanea (assembly GCA_013397175.1). NCBI lineage: Eukaryota > Metazoa > Chordata > Aves > Passeriformes > Platysteira > Platysteira castanea. The sequence continues at coordinate 908,517 of VYXC01000743.1, forward strand.
TACTTTGAACCTAGGTCAACGTTTTTGGGGTTTTTTTTCGTCCTTCTTTCATGAATTTCTCTCTTGTTTCATAAATTATATTAGTTTTCCTTGCTTTGACATTAGGTTCCTCTTAGTTCTCTCTAGAAATCTTCTCTGGCTATCTTTATCCATCTTGATCCTTGAATGCCTCCTTCTCAATGGTCATGTGCTTTATAAATTATTGGTATTAGAGGAACGGTAATTTCTATGGTGCTTCATTTGTTCTTTGAAAATACAGTTAGATGACGTGAAAGTGCAATAAACTGAGTTTTGCTTTCTAGCAACAGTTCATGTATTTGCATTATGGTAGTAAATGATATAAACACTGGTGTTTAAAAACAGAGTTGCAGTTGGGGAACCTGAGTAATGCAGGCATGGAAGATTATGTGAAGCAGAAGGAAATAATGACGCACTTCTCATGCTACAAACTAACAGTTGAAATTATTTAACATGCATAAGACTATCTGAACGGGAAAAAAATCCAACAGCAAAAATATATAAAGAAAATTATTTCCTGAGAGTCAGGGTGATAAGGCAGATTCACCAATTTGCTTGCCTTGAAGTTACTGAAACATGAACTCTGAATTTAGTAGCTTTGAAGAGATGTGGAGAGTACATAGCAGTGTTGCTCTCACACTTGGCTAGAGGTTTCTGTAGGTAAGCTGTAGGGGTGACATGATGAATGAGTAGAAATGAAAGGTTAAGATTAATTAGTATCTCAACTGGAATTCCTGAAACCTTTTTGATTCCTGACAAAACTAAAAATAGGCAATGTGATTATGAACCAAACCATCCTTTCTTTTATGCATCATTTTTCAAGTGTGCTAGTGGTATTTTTGCATGCACAAATGGAAGGGATTTTTCTTCAAAAGCAAAGAACAGCCTGTTAATTGAGTGCCTTTATCTGGCACGTGGGCAGTGAGTTGCATATAACTTAAATGTTTGGATGTAAATACTTATGTAAATTATTAAACAATTTTTTTCAGTCTGTTAAGTCTGATGTAGGTGCTATTTTCTTCCTAATCTTTCTGTAGTGTTCTGTGATCACATGCTGTGTCACAAGGTTGATATGATTGTTTCCAGCGAGGTCAGCATTTCAGGGTATTGGATGTTCTGGTATGGAGTTATTTAACTATTTGGAGGGTTTTCTTGAAATTATTTTCTTCGATATTGTTTTGGTATTGGTATTGTGGTGGTTTTCTGTGGTGCTGTATTTCCCCACTCCTTTTCTTACTAAATGCCTGCCCTCCCCACATTGTTTTCCCTTCCCCACCCCTAGTCCTGGCCACTCCCTCGAGTTTTCTGTGTTTGTCCCAGTACCCCAACTCTGCCCATGCACCACCCCTGCTCCCTGAGACCATCAGTCCATGTGCTCCCTCTGCCACCCTCATCCCCATGTAAAGCCCCAGGCTCCATGCCATGTGCCCTCTCGCTGCCTTTGGGAACCAGCCTGTCACCATGTGAGTAAAGATCCCCTGAGGTCGCCATGCGGGAGCCTTCTCGCCTCCTTTATGGCCACTGTGTTGTGGAGCCAACAGCTAGCTGGAACACTGAGTGCGGGGCAGTTCGGAAGGGCTACGGGAAGCGGAACAGCCGCTCTCCCCAAGGCAGCCCCGCAGCGCTCTCTGGGAAGGTTTGTGGCTTACCTTACCATCACAGGAAACCAACAAACTGCCACAGTTTTCTTTGTTGGATTTTTTTTTAACACTATGATAGCAGCTTGTCTTAAGAAAACTTCTTCCAGCTTGATAGCCAGCAAAACCAGCCCCCAGTGTTATAAATTAAAAGCTGAAAAGTGATGTTACTGTATTCCTGTCCTCCCTTGGTATTATTTGGTCTCTGCAGTTTGGAGCTCTGGGAGCAATTCCCTAAATCCTGTCCAAAGCATGGGCTCCTAGTTACAGATTTTTTTTCTTTTCGTTTCCCATGTTTCTCCATGTCGAAATGCTGGTTCATTTTCTATCTGTTGGACCTTTAAACTCTAGACACCAGATCTTGAGGTTTTGCCCTAGAATGCCTTTTTTCCTCAGTAAGTGTGATTGTGTACCTCAGTTTATTGGCCCTTGGTGTTTCTGCTGTGGTGGTACTTTCCTGTGGTGTAAGGAAAGAAGCGGTGACAGCGCTGGGTCCTTTCTGTGGTGAAGGTGCTGTAAACTCTTTAAGAATTGCATGTTTGTCTTGAATAAGAAAGAAGTAGTTTTCTGAAAGACTGGACCCATAACATAATTAATAACAGCTCTGCCACTGCTTGTGGGCTCTTTGGAGTATTTTTATAAATGGTTATCTGGACTGTTCAGTCCTGCAGCCACACAGAAACAATTAATGCTTCTGTGGCAATCAGACAATGATGAAGAATTGAAAACCACGTTTAGCTGTCTGACTGAATCCACCTGAAGTACCTGTTTTAATTGATCCACTTGATGGAATTATTTCGGAGCCACTTAAGATTCAGAGCTATTGATTTCAGATGCTCCCATATTTACAACGACATGTATTCAAGGGAATTTAATTTTTAGGCTCTTGGGGCTTTTTAACTAGCTTGCTGAACTTGTGAAATACACTATTAGCAATACATAGTTTCAAGAACTAAAAGCTAGTAGTTGACAAATTTTAGATTTAAAATTAAGTTTTACAGAGAAAGTAGAGGTTTTCTCTGTTGATAAAGTATGTTGTATTCATTCTCTGTCTAGTAAGTGATGCGTAAATGACCAAGCAGTCTTTGAGGTGGCTCTGAAATACTCCGGTGTTTCAAGCTGACAATGCTGGAATTGAATGTTCGCTTAAATTTTGACTGACAAAAAGACCTAGAACTTAAATCTGTTAGCTCACATTGACTCACAACAGCATGAATCAGAGAAGGTCTTAAGATAAGCTGTATTATAAACCAAAATAAGTGATAAACTTTTAAGTTGTGTGGTTTGAAATACTGAAGCTACTCTGGAAATTAATATGCAGTGACGGCACAAGGGTATTGCAAATAACAAAACCGATTTTTCCAGCCTGACTAGTGGAATTTTTAAGTATCCAGCCTTTTAAATGATAAGTTCAATTTAGCTTGAAATGTACCTTTTTGGAAAAGTTCATTCAGTGGTAAAATTAATCTTCTTTAAAAAAAAAACAACAAAAAAAACCCCCACAATTCTCCATTTTAAAGAAAAATCGGATATATAGGTGATTTTGCCTTGTCTTCGATATGCACCTGCAGAAACATTTTGAAGAGGAAAACACATCTAGTATTGATTATGTATTTAGGCTCTCTTAAGGAAGTCTTGTTTGGTTATTGCAGGCTTCAGACCTGTTATGTGCAGTCTAATCTATGTTTCATGACTTATAGTAGAAGAATCTACCAGGTACAATAAAGTGTAATGATTTTAAATAGGTCATACTTGGCATATTACTGCGTTCCTGTTAAACTCACTTGCAACTGGCTGTTCCTGCAAGTCAGAGTATTAAGTATAGTAAATGTGATTAGACAATGCTGTCTAATCACCCATCTTGCCAGATGCAGAAATTGGCAGGAATGTAGCATTTTGCCACATGCGTTTTGGATCCTGGTGTTTCACAGTAGCAAATACAGGATTTTCCCAGTGTCTTCTCGGAGAACCTTGTAATAGATGAGGGAGTGTTTGCAGGGGGCACCACTGGGAGGGAATTATTCAGGTTCCCCTGTCAGCTGTATCATTTTTTATGTTAGGCTGTAGTGGGTAGGAGTTCAAATACACAGGTTATGTTTGCTGCTCAAACAGTTGTTTATAGTGACCCGTAGGGAAGAAGCAACAGAAGGAATATAAACATTGCATGGGCAACAACAGCAGGCTGACAGGCAATGAGTTTTACCTCACTGGCTGGTTAAATAGGGCTCCTGTGTTGCAAGGGAAGGGAAAGAGACAATCACATCGAGCATTTAAAGGGAGGGGGGAAAAAAAAAAAGCAAATTTTAAGACCCTCAGAATGTCAAATAATTGATCACACACATTCAATCTGTTAGTTCATAAAAGTCAGTTTTTGTAAAAAGCCTTTCCAGCTTTTTCTTGGATCTGACTTTGCAGAACATTTTGGGGCTTACAGCTGGGCTGCAGAGCTAAACTGATTTTTTTCAGGTTTTTGAACAGATCTCTGAATCAGGCATCTCTTGTAATTTTTGCTGCTTTCCTGACCTTGAAAAAGGATCTGTGCTCCTGTGAGAGACATCTTGAAGGGTTGTTGGTGATCATGGAATCAGCTAGGAAAGCATTTTATTTACTTCAGTTACCTAGTTTGAAAGCTCAGCCTGAGGAAAGAACTGTTTCAGCTTCCCTTGTTAGTGTACATTTCTGCACAGCTGAGTCACTGACCACACGGGCTTGCTTTTAGGGATCATTTTTCCCCTTCCTGTTATCTTGGAGGTGATTTCTTGATCTTTTGGAGACACAACCGACCAAGCCCTGCCCCTATCCCGTTTTATTCTTGTGGTTTAGAGTTTTGCAAGAGCAAGCTTTCAAATTGTCCGTGGCTGTCCAGAGCTGTGGGTAAGAATATTTTATAGACCAGTCCATATAGTTTTGTAGTAGTTATTCTTTCCTGGTCTCTTCAGAGCTGCTGCCAAATATCCTCTCCCACCATTGTAACCAGTGATCAGTGGATCTCAAGCTGCTTCCAAATGAAATATGTCACAAAGAACCAAGACCATATATGTGGTCTAGAGGGATGGGAACTTTGGTGTTTGTAATAGAAGATATTTGTGGGCCTTCAGGGGAGAAAAAGGACAAGTGTCAGAATGGTTGTTCCTGCCAAAATTATACTAACCACATGATTTCATAGTGACTTGCTTTATATGAGCGTGTTTGTAAAATACAATGAAAAAAAATTGATAATAATTCAGAATGGATTTTTTGTATGGGATGAAAAATTATTGACAGTCACAATTCAGTGATTTTAGCTGTGACATTTATCACCAATGACATTTGTCATTAAATATATAAACAAATGACTTTTGGTTAATTTGATGATGCAGTGAGTTTCAATATTGTTAACAACAGTGGTGGGAAAAATGCCCAAAGAAGACGATACTCAGTTTCAACTTAGTTAACCACTATCATGAATATATTAAATTAATTGTAAGATCGATTTCGTTCCCTGATGAGCTGTGTTCTGAGTAATGTGCACTCCCATTGCTTCTAAAACACTGATAAATGCAATCTGTTGGAATGTTTTTAAGACAATAGCTATTTAATGAATAGCTTGTGTGTACAGGAGAAAAGAATAAGCGTGATTGCTTACAATCTGACATTTGAAAAAGCATTTTTTTAGATCTCTTGTATTTGCATATCTAATTGCTATGTAATCAAAACTAAGTGAACTGTAGCTGCTTGAAACTAAGAAATGAAAGGCAATCATCTTTAGAGGGGGAGATATCCCACTCATATGCAAGCATGCAAGCCTGTCTGAATATTAGAATTATATTCTTCTTGTGTTTAATTATAGGTGTCTGACTGAGCAGTAAATTTATGCCTATGTATTAAAGGAGTGAATGTGACCCTGAAACATCAGCTTTCCTTTGTTGAAGCAAAGCATTCACATTGAGAGAACTTAACAGTGTTGTGTATTTTGGTGATAAGGGATTGTGCCAGAGTAGCTGTTAATTACCTGCTTTGTTTGATATGGAAAGTAGTGGTTCCACACTTTTCTTCCCACCAGTGACAGTACTCAATTAAAACTTGTATTAAACAGTGATAATGCCCTCGTTTATCTGGTGGAGAAGACGTGAGGTGAAGAAAATTAACAGGATATTTTCATCTGTTTTAAGACGGCTTTGTTTTTTTCATGAACCTAGTGACAGTAAAGACAAATGAGTTTTGTCTTTTTTGGCGTAGTAGTTTATGGTTAGCTTTGGTTATTTTATTTATTTTTGAAATCTTTGTGACTCTTGAATCATGGCGTTTAGTAACTGTGGCTGTAGTAGAAGCAGAAAGAAACAAACCTGAACTTCAGTGTTGGAGTTGCATATTTGGAAGATGCTTGCCCTATCCTGTCCCTTCTCATTCCTCTACGTGAAGCATCTGTTGCCATAGGTCGTTATTTCAGTGGTTTTTGAAAATCTCTTATATCGTGCATAACATGGCATCTTACATATCTTACATGTCAGAATTTTAATTTTTTTTAAATAAAGTTTTTGACTGAGTTTCTCTATTCCAAGTATTTGAAGCTTGTTTCCTAGTGTTGTCTGAGATAGACTTTTCTAAGTAGCAGCTATTTTTGCATATCTGAACAGAAATAACAAGGAGGAGTAAAGCAAAGAAGTTAACATAGAAGATTTGGTAGTCTTTGTTTATTTCAAACGCCAGTGCTAAAGAATATTCTAACAGTAAAAATATACAATCTATACCAGTGGCCAGTAAGAAAGGGTATAAAATTGTTATAGTAATACTTAAATGTTTTTTTAATTCATTCATCCAAATAAATTAAGGGTTGGTTGCTTTCCTTATGAAATTTGGAAGGTCTGTGTTCAGCAAGCTTGAAAAGCTTTATTCTGGATTGAAAGCTGAGTGTTTGATGCTAGACTAATTTGGCCAAAAATGTGAAACAGTAAGTGAAAAGGAGTAATTACTGTAGCAGCTTTAAAGCGTGTACACAAAATTCTTTTGAGGAGCTCAGTGGATATGGCAATGCATGGTAATTCAAGTAGAACTTCAGAGCTTCAACTGTTGGGTGAATAGAGGTCACATGCAGAGTAAGAGTGGTTGCCTGCAGTAATTAGGCACAATTAATAAAGTTTGTTCAGAAGGCATATTGCGCATACTGAATGGTTAGCAGTAATGGCTGGTCTTAGATATAACCACACACAAACAAATAAAAAAATCATTACAGGTAAAACAGTTTCTTAAAAGAATTTTTAGGGTGTGGAGACTTGAAAGGTTTTCTTGTTTTGTTGTAATTGTTTAAGAACAGAAAGCTAGATTTTGTAGTGGAACACTGTAATATCACAGGATGCAAGCAAAGTGCTGTGAGAAATCAGGCTTAGAAAAAAGAAAGTTGTAATTGTGTGACTTGGTCATGGTTTACAGAAAGAAAACTAGAAAGCCCATCTTAGATCATAACTGGCACGTTTTTTAAGTAGTGTGCTTTCTTTTGAAGTAAATGTTTTTCTGGGCATATTAACTGATAAATTTCATTAAATTGTTGTATTTAATAGTAAGTTGCTACATGATTAATGGTTACGTGTTCTGTAGGTAATTCATAAAGTCAATAGATGCAGATTTGTTCCTACTCACCACACAATTGCCCTTTCATGCCAAGTAAACAGTGATAAGCATTTAATAAGAACTTGATAAGGTGTTTTATGATCTGGCATTTTGAAGTGCAATTATCTCCCTCTGTTTCTTTAGCAGTTTTTTTCCAGTTTTCTTTTTCCTGCATTGTTAAAAAAAAAAATGGAATGTGAGTTTGACATGCATTCAGATTAGTAGACTTATTTCATGGCACAGCAGTGCTGCAGCACAGTATTAGTGGTAACTGTGTTAGCTCATCCATGTAGGATTGGGTTCTGCAGTGATTAGATGGCTTCCTCTGCTCGAGCCTTGAGCAGTCATTTCACTTTGTAAGTGGGTGCTGCAGCCCACCCTGTCAGCCACTGGCAGCTTATTTGTTACCAAATCCACTCTGGTAAGGCTTCCTCGGACTATCGTGCATTCAGTATAAATTCCCAGCCCAAAATAAAGTCGAGAACTGTGTTCTTCCAGAATGAATAGTCTTAAATGGACATACTGTACTTTTTGTTGCCTGTAAAAAAAAAAATGCAACAAGGCTGTCACATTTTTCTATTTCAATTGTTCTGATTATGTTTCATTGACTTTGGTCACTTGAAAAAAATTTGTTAGCATTTTTGGGGTATTTTCTTTGTTACATAGTTCAGTTACTATTTTGAGGAACTCTTTCTTGTGTTTGCTACTAGAGAAATTTGTTATTTCCATATACAAAATTAAAAAATAATGTTGTGATATCCAATTTTGAATAGACATTAATCTGCTGTATTTTCACATAATCTCTACGTGCAGATCTTCTTGAAGGGAGGAAAATTTGTCTTCATATTATTTTTAGTGTTAGGATGTGGAAAAGTAAAGGAACTTTGCAATTGCCTTTCCTGGACCTTTTTTGCATGAGCGTGCTTTCCCTTTATGTTCTTTAGTATTCTTGCAGGACTTGCTGTCCCTTTTGGGAGGAATTGCTGTGTGTCTGATTGTGCTCCAGAGTGAGAATCCTAAGTCTAAGACTGAACGGGAATTTTCTTTTCCAGTCTAAGGTTTTGAGGGGGTTTTCCCATTTGAAAAATACCAGCTAGAATGCACAAACACAGTAATTTTCTGCACTCACCCCATGGACAATTTTTCACAAATTTCATTAAAGAGTTGGACAAAAATTGTTGTGTTAAATTATATACTAGGTCAAATAGGAAAAGCTCACTATCTTGGTAACTTTGAAAGAAAAGTTTCACTTTCTGGTACCAGTAGGCTTTAGTACATGAAAAATCTAGATGCTGAGAGCTCGCAGCTCTCCAAATAGTCATCCAGAAGAACACTGTTAAGCATCCTGTTGACAGGGTTTATGTACCACTGAGGAAAATTCAGACCCTCTATCTCCCCCTATAATCTAAGTTGATGGTACTTGTCATTTGAAATATATATACACCTGCTAAACACGCTTTTTTCTTTCTGATGAAAACAAGTCTTGCTGAAAGCATGTCGTAAAACTTGTTTTTATTGCAGAGGTACACAATGAATCATAATTTCCTGCAGGCTCAGATCCTGGCTATGCAGGATCAACAACTGAAAAACTGAAAATGTGAACAATATTTTATTTATGGTTGGGACCTATAGAGCATGTCTCACATTTGTACTTCAGTTTTTGGCTGCATAACAATGTTCTTGGTGCATCTGGTATTTGAAATATTCTCTCTAGTGAGGTCACTCTGAGCACAACTACCTAAGATTTTTTTTTAAGTAGATAGCAATGATATCAATGTTCTTTATCCCTTCTCTCCATTTTCTTAGCCATTTGGACTGTTGAGAATGAGGTTAAGGTGTAAAATTTCAAAATGTGCTGTGAGAGAAAGTAAGGAGAATTTACCAGTTAGCCCTTTGTATATCTGTGCCTCAAAGCTAAGAATTTTTTTAGATCAGATTTTGAGTGATAGAGATTGCTCTTCAAGATAATGTGAAGAATCCATCTAGAAACAAACTTTAATTCCGTGTATTAGCAGAGTCAAGTTATGATGACCTTGGATACACTGTAAACCAATTTTTAATGATTACTGTCAGAGCAGTTCTTTTTCTATTGAAAAGTAATGGCCTATGATATATCGAAGGCCAGATTAAATCATCCTGACTATTCCTTCTGGTCAAAGTTTCTAAAATTGGGAAAAAAATACTTGGAGTTAAGCTTAAGTCTAAAAAGAGGCATAATGGGTGAGATGTATAGAATAAAATTTCAGCGTAGTATAATGTAACATCTAATTTATCAAAATGTTATACAAATCACAAAAACTTTTGTTATATCTATACAAATGTATATGCACTGTGTTTGTGTGTGTTAACCATTCTGTAATCAAGTTGCATTTTATGTGTTTGGGGTTTTTTCGCCTGTATCTGGTTTTGTACATTATGGACTTGGTACATTCCTATATGCTAAAATGAAAACAGCCTATTGGTAAGGGTCATGCTGAAATTTTGGTACTCCCATATGGCTTGTCTACATCTAATCTCAGAGAACTAAAATCTTAATCACGCAGAATTTTTTGTTGTTCTTTTTTTGTACATTAAGTGCTGTTACTTTGGTCATATTGTATGACACTTCTGTACTAGCCAGTCGTCGTTAATCCTGAGTAGTATTCAGCCACAAGTTTTAATGATAGAGCAGTGATCTTTTGTCGTGTGTCTTGTTACTGGCCTTAAATTAGAAAAACCAAAAAACCTAAATTTTTTTGAACAGGCAGGGTTTTTGGAGATTTTTTTGCTTGTTTCAAAAAAAGAAGTATGATCACCTGTGTGACCAATTTGAGACTCTGCAAGGGGGTTTATTAAAAAGGAGGTAAGGAAACAGAGACAACAGGAAATGCAGCAAGTATGAGATGGACAATGTTAGGCCTGAGCGATCAGGAGAAAACTGAGAACAAGGTGTTAAGTCTCCACAAAATTGTGACAATAGCAGCAAAAGAGTTTTATTTTTAATCATATTCATAAATATGATTATCTATCTGTGATTTTTGCAAGTACATTTTCTATGATGATAAACAGTTTCTTGCTTTCTGCAGCAGAGATTTTTCATACGTATCAGACTAGATACTTGAATTCTAGTCTGTTCACTCAGTTCTTCATACCAGCATTTACAGTGGTTAAATAGTGTTAAGAGCCACGTAACTACTTGGAGGAAGGGGTGAGTATTAGGACATACAGAACTTGCAGAATGCATCGAATGCAGTGTCCTGGGACTCTGGGTGGTTGTTGACATACCACAAAAAAAACCCCAAGCTTATTCACATAGGCAAGGGAAACATTTGAAGTGTACAAAGTGAAGAGTTCAGTGCTTTGTACTAATAATTTCTGTGCCTGGAGTTTCAGGTGCTGTGTGCTTATTCAGAGGCAATTCAGATGCTCTTTGGGCTCTTGGTGAACATACACAGTGCAAACTTCCTTTTTTGGTGTATTTCTTTCTTTTCTTAGTACCTTTTCTTTTATAGGTTTATTGGAAAAACTGTTTGCATACCTGTGTTTTTGAATATTTGTGGCATTTTTATGTACTGTTTCATCATCAGATTTAAGAGGTTATTTGCTGGTATCTTCAGAGTAATGTAGTAACATCTCCTGCCTAAATTAGGGCAGTGTTTTAAAACTCTTAATAGGTGTGTTATCCTGCATGTTTATCATGTTAGAGCAAGCTGTTCAAACAGTTTATATGTATTTAAGTGCTCAAATAAAAACATCCCATCTTGCTTTGAGACACTTTATGGTTTTTTGAAGTTCTTTTGTCATCCATTGATTTGTCTGTGTATTTTATGCAGTAGGTCTCCTTTAACATTTTTTATAGATGATGAGCTGTGCCTACTTTTTAATTTGCATACACTACAACTGCACTGTGTGCCGTCCTTGCCTTGTGAAGCTTGAGCGCTGGTGTGCTAAATAGTTGTATATTATGTAGTAAGTCAGTCAATAAAGCTTTAGTGCAGATGGTTTCCACCTTTTTGTCCCCATGACAAGAATGTGACATCCTACCTACAAAAGTGGAATAAATCTTAATAATTGTGCCTGCGGTGCAAGGGTTGGGGGCAGAACAGGGAGGATATGGAGGTTATACTGTGTATGCTTAGCAGAGCATGACTTGCAGTGGAAACTACAGTTTTACTGTCATTGAATATTAGTGTAGTTTGTTGAATAATTAAAATGTACTTCACTAAAAGAGAGAAAAAGATCCTATGAACAACTTCTGCTGATGATTTTTATGACTTATGCAAGCATTTTTTTGTGAAGATGTCTTTCCCTGTGAGACCATATGGTTTTGCAGCAAGAAGTTTGAGTATACAGACTAAGCATTGTTCGTAAATTACAGCAGAAGATTATTTTCCTTCAAATTCCTGTGGAGAATAACACTGAAACTAGTAGTTCAAATACTTTGATTTTTACTTGATATTACTTGGTTACTTTGATTTTGTTTTTCCCCAAAGTCAGTTAGTCACTTCTGTTCCATAACATTTAAATGGGATTTAATACTTTGTATGAAGTAGTTGCATAGGCAGAGGAGGTATCAAGATAAATAGTTACGTATGTACTATGTGTTGCATAGTAAAAAGGGTATTAAAAACATAATTAAAAAAAAAAAAGTAATATGTTTGTGTCATTCATGTGTTTGGTGATCTTAAAGTGAATTTTACACTATATAAATACACTTTTCCTTTAGAAGGCGATACAATGGATATTGAAGTAACCACAGGTATCCTTAAATTAGAATTTAATTTGAAGTGTCTTTACTTAAATTTTCATCAAATTATGCAGGATTGAAGAGGCTCACACACTCTTAAGCGGAGTAATGCCTGAGCTCTAATCATATTAGTAGTCCTCGGAGGACAAAATCTTCTCTCTATTGCAAATTATTGAAGGTTTTCTGTGAGTGGTATGGCACTACGTTTGGATTGATGTGATGGTCAGTTCCCATTAAAGGCCTTAGGACATCTGTTCCCACTGTTCCACGTGCATCCTCAGGAGTCAATTGAGTTTGTGAGTTTCCTAAATTGGCCCCTGCACAATTGTCTAAGCAGCAGGGGCAGCTCAGTGGAAGTAGCAGAGTCAGGGCTGCTATTTTCAGTGACAGCTGGTTGTTAAATAGACTCAACCTGCAAAGTTAAACCTCGCCTTCACATTCTATGATATGAGATACGTGCGTGTCTGCATTAAAATGTTCTCACTTTGATTTTTAGCTTGCTGGGTCACCATATATTTTACCCAGAAAAGCAAAAAGTTTTTTGATGAAAAGAATTCTTGTTCAACAGAAAGGTGGAAAAAAAAAAACATTTTGTGATTTTTTTTTTCTTCATAGCTTTGAAACAGTCTTTTGTGTGATCTTGAAATCTGATGCTTTATAGACCTCTAAGTCAGTTCTGAAATAAACATCATTTTCTTAATCGTGGTTCATATTTCTTAAGAGTTTTTTCCAATATTTTAAATAAATATGCATTTTTTTGCTTTTTTCCAGGTTTTATTTAGTGCCATTCTCTGTTTATAATTTGTATGTGGACAGGGGAAAAAACCCCTACCAAACATGCCCTCTTCACCAAGCAAAAAACCACAAAAGCAAAATATACCAAGAAACCCCCGAACACAAACCAACTGTCCCAAACCACACAAACCAAAATAACCCCTTTTGAATTACGCCCCTGGAGCATTTAATTAAGTGCCAGTATTGTTTGAATTGGTGCCTTTTGCGTGTTGCAGCTGGAGAAGTAACGTTATAATTGTTGATAATAGAGAGCTGAGTTGAGTAATAGACCTCTGGTAAAGATGCTCAGGTCTTTGGCCTGTCTAATGTTGGTTTAGCATTTCAGGAAGATGACGTTCCATCTGGGTAATGATGAGAACCTTCAGCCAGTTCCCTGATTTGGCTTAAAATACTGACTACAACCCTGTACTGGTTGAGTGTAGTTTTTCAGTGATACATAATTTATGACAATTTGTTGTGTTAAATAGTTTTCTAATGATGTACTTTGGATATATTTATCTTAATTTTAGGCATCGTGCTTTTATTTTTCTTGATGATTGCATGTTTTTTCATAAGCAGAATTTTAAATCTCCCTTTTTACAGAAAAAATTAGACTTTCCTTTTTTGTATATGATAATTACATAGCTGAAGTGTGGGTGGAAGGAATAGGAAAGGGCTTCGAACAGTTTTTTTGAATGGAAATATATGGTGCCATCCCATCTCACTTAATACTAATGAGCTATTTTAGTTGCCCCAGCAGTAATGGGCATTAGTTAAAATAAACTATACTCTTTGCTGATTTGCATCTAGTATAAATTTTAATTTTAATTTTATTTTACTTTTAAAATAGCCTAGTGCTATAAGATGAAATACGCTAATTTTTAGAAAATATATTGCCGCAGTTTTTCTGTTCTGATAACTGCATCACTACAGCATTCTCAGGAAATGTCCTACAGGCTATATTAGTAGTGGAAGAGAAAGTCATGTTTGCCTCCCGTATTACAGCTAGCCAGTTCATAGATTTTTCACTCTTCTTCATTTGCAGAGAATGTCTAACAATTATTTTTTTACTTACTTCGTTATTTTGAACCATAAAGAGTTCCTGAAAAGGACTTGAGTTTTCCCCAATTGTTTTTTATTTTAAAATTTTAAAATACAACATCAATCAAATTTCTGGGTTTTTTCCCCATCTTTTTTTCTTTAGCATGCACATTGTTAACTCATAAATTTGTGTGCAAATCACCAGTAGTGATAGTACAAGAAAGCTTAACTCTGGAAAAGGATTTTATGTTACTCATCACTCAAATGAAGGAGAACTTGAAGAAGTAGAGGTGAGGGGAAGAAGAAATAGTTTGTTCTTTCTTCTGTGACGTAGCATCTGTTGATTCTTGCACTGTTTTTCCTTTACTAGGTTGTCTTATATTATGGCTTCTTGAAATTTCAGTCTCAAGTGTAACACAGAAGGAATAATTTATGTCCGTCACAGGGTAAAAAAAAAAGCCCTAATTCCAACTCTTCATGTCTCTCAAACATCTTAAAGAAGCAAAATAGGGCACAAGCCCAATTTTTTTTTGCTTTTCAGGTCTCCTTTAAGAGCAGAGACAGCCATGATCCAGCAATTTTGGAGGTAGAGGCAAGTAAATGTTTTACTTCTTGTAAACATTCCAGTAAGTTTTTGCAAATCACCTATTATTTGAGGAGACTCTGGTTGAAAAAGAACCTCAGCCTCTCCCCTTTTCCTAAATTTGCTTTGTATGATTCTATGTGAGGAAGAATTTATTTAAGCTTTCGTTGATTATTGACAGGTTTCACATCAGTTACACACTGTTGCAATACCCAATTGGTGTAAAAATATGTAGCTCTAATATTAGTGAGGTTTTTGTAATAATAGTTGTTGAGGTTTTTTCTTTTGAACTGATCTGCAAAATGAAAATCTGTTGGGTGGGTCATACAGTGATTTTCTTCTTAGAAAAATAAAGAAGTGTTGATTGTTTCCTACCTCCAGCTGCTGGTGTTCAAATCAGCTCTTTGGTGTTCTCACTAAGGACAGTTGAGTGACCTATTATGGACTGGTACAAAACCTGTAACTATTTCTGTGCTAGGGACATTTCTGAAAGCTCATGTTGAGTTCCTCCTCTCCTCCTCCTTTTCTGAAGAAGAGGAAATGTTTAGAATGAAGAAATTGACCTTTTTTCTACCTGTCTCTCAAGGATGTGAGCAAAGCGTGTAATTATTTTCGTCCTCAATTCATATACTGTGCTGTCTTATTTTCTGAGGTGGATGAAACCATTGTAAAATGAAAGAAAGGCTTGCGCATAATGACCTTTTCTACCCAGTCTTACCCCCTTTAACTTTTGTAATTCAGAAGTATATTAAATTAAACTGTAAAACTGCCATTTGATTTTTGTGGGGGCAGATAACCATGCAGTCTGAAAACATATATAATGGATATTTTAATGAAAGAAGCTTGGAACTTGTCTTTGAAGAGCAGAAGCAGTTGATTTTTTAAATAACTTTTTGCATGTTTCTAATAGTGTACTGGAATTTGTTTAAAAGTTGCTCATTTTAAAATAGTGACTTGGTTAGCACATCAACAGTTTTCTTGGCTTCTGTAGCTTCATACTGTAATGACATTCTGTTTGCCTCTGTTAATCTGTCCAGTATTTATTAATGATATTTCTCTCTGCATTAATATCTTTGATAGCTGAGGGAAATGGCTGGCTGAGGGAATGTGTTGAGAAAACAGAACTTGAAATTCTTCACGATTAGCCTTAATTTTGTGTATTATGGTGACTTGCAGTGGAACTGTGATAATCTGGTTAATTATAATCTTAGTTCGCACACTGAATTTTACTCAAAATGGTGCAAGTGAAGATGTCAGCAAATTCATTATTTAATGGGTTTTTTAGAAAATTACATTCCTCTGGTGAATGTGTTCGTACATTTTAGCAGAATTTGTGGGATTCAAAAAGTTCTCGTGAAACCAAGTGTCTTGTTGGCAGGATGATGATGTCTCCTAAACAGAAGTTGTAGGACTGCTGATTGAATGGGATTTGAAGGATGCATATCTAGACATTCTCTCCTAAAACCAGTATACATGTAAATATTGTGATATTTGACTTCTAATCAAAATTATGAATGGCTTTCACTTTCTTTTGTGCTTATATAATGAGCCGGATGTTTATTAAATGTTGTTTTCCAGTTTAAAAAGTGGACAGAATTTTCATGATTACTCCTTTACAGAAATTATTCATTTCATTAATTTAATGAGAGTTTTATTTTAAGTGTGTTGCACAGATGCTATATAAGGAGCTGATGGTAGTGTACAGGATTTTAAATGAAATAAAAAATTTGTGGTTTTCAGGTCATTAAGTGTAGAAAGTTAATAAAGACCTGCAAACCCTGACCTTCAGGACAGAGTCATTGAAGGACCAGGGAGCTCTCTGTGAAAACCACCAGAGAGAGTATGATGAGTTGCAGTGTTCTGATTCTGAAGAATCATTTAAGTCATATTGCTATGCACTGGCCCTTTTTCTTTGGTTTTTTCTTTTTTGGTGGTGTTTGTTGCAGGGGATAATTTATTTTTCATTTGCTTTGGATGGTTTTTTTTGTGTTGGGCTTTTTTGTTTGGTTGGTTTTTTTAAATCACTGGGTTGGTGCTACCTGAGCAGTGGACGGGGATCCTGAACATGCGTCGTTTCTGTGCTGTAAGAAAGATTTCCCTAATACATTATCAGCTGTATTCTCAAGTGCCATTTAATATCAGTGCCATGCTGGCACTCAGCTATGCAGTCTTCAACTGGCATGACTATTACTGTGTTTTAATCCAGCCTTGAGAACATGTGGCACATGCTGGAATACTCGTTGTTCTGTAGTCATTATAATCAATAGAGTAGTTGCCTGAAATTGGTCATAAGGAAGGTTTGGAAGAGTGGTCACACTTTCGAGTTATCTAGGTGGTAGCTTGGGTGTGTCAAATCCCATGTAATTGTAGCAAGGATTTGAGGCAACTGCTGCAGTAAAACTGTAATTACAGACTGTCTGCAAGGTTTCAGTCATAAATACAGGGAAAACTTGTGTGCTGAGATTATTTGAGGCGGGAGTTCTGAATTCTTTCAAGGACTCAACTTTAGTTGTTTAAGCAGTGTTTACTGTAAATTCTGTACTCAATGGCAAATTTGATTCTTCTGTATTCTTTGTAACAAAATTTCATTTCTTTTTAAAGTAGAAATCAGTTTATTTATTTGCATTAGGATCTTGCCCACCACTTTCCATTTCCATATTTTCCATACAGTCTTGAACTGTTGTCCAGTTATAAATAGATTTGTTTTGTAATTGTTGCAACTGCGTAAACTGGAAAGAATGGAACTCTTCCAGGAGGGAGTGAAATGATTAAAACCCAAAGATACGCTTGTCTAATCACTGTAAGAGTAAGTTGTTATAGTTTGAGTAAACTTGCTGTTTAGCAAAGATAGAAAAAAAAGAGAGAAAACATAAGGCTAGACTGTTACTATTAAATGTGTTAAGATCTAACAGACATAGCAGTGGTGCTATATAAAATGCTACATTGCTTGTTCCATTCAGTACTGTACTACTGATGGTGGCTCACTGTTGGAGAAAAAGTTTAGTAAATCATGGGCAACAACAAACCACGCTATTATTTATGCACTGCTTGGAAGTATAGTATGGATACCATAGTATGGATCCAAACCAGACAACATAAAGCTCACATAGCCCTTTCCTCAAAGGGGAAAAAAAAATAAAAAGGGGAAAAACAAACTCCAGCAGAAAACTGTAGGAATGGAGGCTCAACCTAAATAAAAACATGGTAATGAGCTCATGAGCTTTCTAGCTGTAGACTCAATAAGTTAGTATATGGGTTAGAATGACCATGAAATTCAGCTTTTCAGTTGCTTCTAACTGGTAAAGAACATCTTGCCCTGTCTGGCAACACAATGTATTTGGTAACATGCTCTGAAGTTATGCCAGTTTGTAGCATAATGTGTGCTTAACAGCAGTATTCTGTAGAAAATATTCGTTACATTAATCAAATAATTTGACCATCTTTTCCAAAAGAATCGTGAACTGTAGAGGAGGCCACTGTTGAGAGCAGAGCAAACCACCGTGTAAGCACTGGGGTAAGAACCCCAGGCAGTCAGTCACCTGCTTAAGAGTAGCTGGTCTCTAAGATAAAACCCTTCTGTAATAGAGAGAGTTTCAGGAGACCTGCTGACTGCAGAATTAGCTTTATGCATCATTTCTGGTCTCACTTCTCTCTAAATCTAAAATGCAAGGCGTTCTTCGAATGCTTCTACAAATCTGAAAATTCGGAACAATACTGTGGGAGGAATCACTGTGTAAAGAAAAGAGTGAATAACTGAATGACATATTAATTATATAATTTGTTAGTGGAAATCACTCCTAAGTGATTACAGAAAGCTTTAAAAAATTGCCTTACGTAATAAGGCAGAATTGGTACTGCT
This sequence comes from Platysteira castanea, assembly GCA_013397175.1. NCBI lineage: Eukaryota > Metazoa > Chordata > Aves > Passeriformes > Platysteira > Platysteira castanea. The sequence goes on from VYXC01000743.1 coordinate 926,741, forward strand.
GTATGATGAAGAGGGAAAATGGAGCTGCTGAAACCTGACTGATGTCTCCTGTGAAATTGCACATTTTTAAGAAGAGTGTTGAGATTGTAAACCTTTATGTCTAAATGAACTTTTTTTTAGAGTTAATCACTATGCTGTGAATGACAAGGTTTTTTTATTTGACACACCCTGGCTTAAATAAATGAGACATAGTGTGCTGGTTTCTCAGGTAAGCAACTGAGATGTAGCATCTGAAGTGGAAGGAAGCTGATTGCTTTGCAGGCCTAACTTGGAGTGGAAACTGAGTTTTCAGGATACTTAACTTTTAATAGTAATTTATGTATTGCGGTAAGATTACATTTGACGTACGTGGCACCAATAAATGCCGACATGTCCACTGGGCACTCCGAGCGAGGGGCTCTCCATCCTTGCCGCCTTCTGGGAGCAGCAGGGCTGCTGTGTGTCCTATCCTGCCAGAGGTGTGACAGACGGCTGGCAGCTCCTACAGAGGGAGATCTGCCTGTGCCCTCCTTTGTGCTCAGCCTGCTACTTGAGGAATGTGTCACTGAGCCAGCTCAGCTTGCTAAACAGGCAAAACCTAATCTGACAGCAGTGGTTTGCTGCTGTGTTTCCTGGCTCTGGAAGGCCCCAGCAAGAGCTGCTGCTGGTACAGAGAAGGGGGAAGGAGAAAGGAACGGAGCCACTTCTCTTGTGGGAGTGAGCGGTTACCCTTGCAGCTGTGTTAAACTGAGGTCTGTGGAGGAAACCCATCTATACTAAAAAATTCAGAATAGTTCTGTCTTGGCATTTGCGACAGTTTCTCTGAAGTGACTGTTCAAAATCAGTGTTCTAATTAAAAGCACAGACATTGTGTCTAAAGTTGTCAATATTCATTTAAGCAACCGCTTATGAAATGTTTGGTTTATGTTTAGCACTCTGCTTTCTTGTTGGCATAAGAGGTGCTTTGAATCTAAATATACAGGGTAACATTTAGCTGCCTAGGCACTCCAGTCTTCTTCCTATCTTGGCAGACCTAGAGGAAGCAGGAGTGCATCTTTGAGGAAATCTCCAGTGAAGATTCATCCCAAGAATTGAAACAAGAAAGGGGAAATAAGAAAAATACTAGGTATTATTATACAAATACTTATACACTATTTTTCACTAAGGTCAGGATTCCACAAAGGACTTCAGTTTTTGTATGAATGCTGTTGTAACACTGATTACTTCCCTCCCCCTTGCCCTGTTTTTTCCAGTCTGACTCTGCCTGCTCTTGTCAAAACTTGGTTTTTGTTTACTTACACATCCAGATCACAAAGAACCATTGCCAAGAATTGCAAGATACAGATTTTGAGCTAAAACTCTGGCATTGCAACCATGTCAGCCTGGTCCTAGCAGTAAAAACAGCTTTGCTTTCCTGCACATGGCGTCTTTCCTGCATTTGGCTGCATTCTTGTCATTTCTCTGTAAAGTGTTAAAGTTTTATACTTTCTCCTTTCCCCTTCCCAACCTGTCCCTGAACCATTCTAAAAGAAACAATGGTGTTGAATGTTTGTTTCAACTCTTTTAATTTTTATTTTCTTTTTCATTTCTCTGAGCAAAATGGTTTCTTTATGGCTTGGGAAGTTATTTGAGTTACTTGAAGTTACTTAACTACTACCTGGGTATGTTTGGTTTCTCTTTTTCAATTGCTTTGACAAACAGTGAAAACCTAAAGATCACAATGTCCTAAAATAAATCTAACAACATATTATTGCAAAAATAATTTTATTTTACACTACAAGAGTCATTTGAGTTTATAGAAATGGTGGTAACTTCATGTTCTTAAACTGAGGCCACATTTTGTACACATGAAAAGTAAAAAATACAAAGTTGTTACTTTTTTATTTCAGTCTTTTGGGGGAGGAGAGGAAATAGGGAAGAATTTTCGGTTTTATTTTCTTACATTTAGCTTCTATGCATAGTTTTATACTGTATCTGAAACTTGTCTATTATATTGCGGGCAAAGAGGGGGTGCTTTTTAATTTTCTTATCACACTGAGGTCATGTTAATGTGTTCATTGTAAGTTTCTGTTAAAAATATTCTGTAGTAACATCTTTGTATATTTTTGTGCAAAGATTTGGAGTTAGTGAAATTGCACTTTTCTTACTAAGTGCTAAGCAGTCTCAGAAAAGATGTTAAGGTTAGTAATGATGTATTATTGTAAATGTTAGCAGCATGGGTAAATGGGGAAGAAAAATTCTCTCTTTAAAAAGTTTACAGTTATTTTGTAACAAAAAAAGCAAAGGTTTGGCAGGATTATATTGCAATTTTATGAAAGTTGTCTTCAATATACTCCCGTAAGACCTTCACTAAGGTTTATGCAGAAGACCCTCTGTTGATGTATCTTTTATTTTTTATCTGTATGAGAGGCATGTGCAACTTCTCCTTGAGGAAATGCTAAGAGCAGAATGGTTGGATTTTCAAGGAAAGGCTGAGCCATGGGACTCTGGAAGTGATAGGTAAATTGAGATGAAGGAAGTATGGATGTGTTAGCATTAAAATGCAGGGTATCAGCAGCTGTTTATTCTGATACTTCCAAAAGGTCACTTAGCTATTACATTTTTTTCTCCTCTTGATATTTCTTTCCCCTCCTTTTCTTTAACACGTCTGTAAATTCAGTTTGGAAAACAACCCAGTCACTTATTCCTAATTATAAAAAAAAAAAAAGACATTTCACAAATTTATGTATGAATGACTGGAGCTTTGCTTCTTAGGCTTTTGACATAAATGAATTCAAGTTTCTGGAATTCATGTTTAAATTAAGCAGGAATAGCACCTGAAGAGAAGTGTGGTTTTATTTTGATACTTCTTGACCCTTATGGTTTGTTCAACATCACTTGTATGTGGAGCTGTCATAAAAGAGCAGGAGCCCAGGGGTTTGTGGATGAGTTTAGCTGAGAAATGGATTAATTTAACACTGCACTCAAATTATTGGTGAGGGGAATGTTTATATATTGGCTGGGTTTGCTGTGTGAAGCAGCAATCAAGTCAAAACAAGACACAGGAAATAAAACATGGAATAGAGAAAGGAAAATGGTTGAAATTCAGTAAAATCAGATGCCACAATGATGTGCAGCAATTACTGTTGATGAAAGTTACGTGATAGTACTTCAAAAGAGGAAACAAAATGTTTCAAAACACGTACAATTACACTACTAGCCTAGGAGCTGATCATGTTATCCATTGAATACAAAAGTATAATTTGTTTTATGTTTTTTACTTGGCCAAGTGCTAGTGACTAATACTACATTGAGTGCAGTTTTCCAAATACAGCATGCTGTAAGTGACATTCCAAACTGGAGTTGAGAACAGTGTGTTCTGGAGTTGGGCTTTTCGTTCGGGTTTTTTTTGTTTGTTTGCTTGGTTTTCTCTTAACCATTAAAAAAGAAATTCCTAGAGAAATATTTGGGAGTACTATACTGTGTAGACTACAAGATTGATAAACCAGTGAGCAGACAGTTTTTTCCCCTTAAATACAGTTGAGGAATAGCGATAGCACTTTACTCTAAACAATACAGTAAGTATTCCGAAACATGAAACCACTGCTCAGGTGTTTCCCTAAGTTCCCAAATCATTAAACCACAGGTGCCTATGATGCTTTCTACCATTTGTGTTCATTGCACAGATGAAAGTAAAAGTTTCATACGAATGGAAAAACGAAAAACTAGGATTATTATCTTGAAGCTATAAATAGAGGTATACCTCAGTATGCTATTTATATGTTTTACTTAATCATTTACAACTGCAAAAAGCTTCCAGTCCTAAGTGAAAACACAGAAATCTAACTCCTGATGAAGTCCTTTATGGTTGAGCTAGGGATAGCTCCCTTTTTTTTTTTCTCACCTTCTGGGGGGAAGCACCTCCTTCTGTGTTTCTGTGGCCCAGTGTTAGGGCACTCCTGGAACAGTACTTGGTGATGATGACTTTTTGCCTGAGACAGTACTAGGATCTTGATGCTCATTTCCTGGACCATGTACGAACCATTGGATTGTTACATGGCATTTTCTTAGAGTTGCAACTTCTTTCTCCAAGCAAAAATCTTAAAGTTGCCATGCCTTCAGTTAGTTTTGGAAAGTATATCAGAGTAGGTCCTTTTGGATGTCAACACTTTCAGTTCTCCTAGTTTGAGAATCCCAGATGGAAAATGGTCATCAGGTTTCAGTTTAATTAACACTATTTTGCCTGTTAGCATGTACTTTAGCAGAGTTTTAGTTACCTTAAGTTTTTGGGTGGAAGAGAGGCATTAGCAAGGCTAGTACCTTGGTGCCCTAGTCTTCTTCCTGGATAGAAGGAAATAAAATGGTTAATTAAAACATAATACAGCTGGAATACTGCCTAAATAAAAAACTGAAATAAACAAAAAAATCTTAATGTACTTAAAAGAGTAAATTCAATAGTATTACATAGTAAAATATTATATTAGTGATATGTTGGTCCTGCTTTAAGAAATACCCTTTCATGTTCATAAAAACTGATCTATCTCATCTGTTCTAGATTTGTTTTCTATTACATATATATATAATTTTAACATCTTGTTAATTATTCTTAAAATAAAAATTGTAAAGTATTGAGCAATTTACTATGTGTGCATGGTATGTAGGTGCTGCTTGATAATAAGGTATATAAAAGAACATTTACTTTTGTCATCCTTTCTCCATCTAAAGCTGAATAGTGGAATCAGCTTTATACTGATTAATAACGCTCATAAACTCAGAGGCAAATAGGTTTATGCAGAAGTGATTTTAGAACAGTTGCAGGTTATTTTGAAGTTAATTTCATTAGTGACTGATGATGAATGGACTTGAGTCATGAGTTGAAATACACTTACTGTCTGTATTTCCTGATTAGAGAATGCTCTGAGGAATGTGTCCGCTCTCACAGATTAGGTTTTGTTGGTCTAAGCCTTCACTGAAAAATGTCTTTTGTACCTTGAGATTCAGAATATGGAGGTACTTCTCTTCAAAAAGCCATTTAAAGCCAACTCTGAACCAAGAAGGCTTGCATTCAGGATTTATTGGTATTTCATTTTCTTTCAAGGGAATTTGATGTTTTTTCAGTGAGTGGTCAGTGTGTAGAAAGAATCACAATATTGTGAAATGTTTCATACTGCTTTTCCCTTTTCTGTGGGGGAATAAAACCATACTTGGATATCAGTGTAACTGTCTCCATATAAAGTTAACTACGCCAGGAATACTGATAAAGTTAAAATGTTAAAACTCTTACCGTAGTCCAAAGTCAGAGAAATTAACAGTGTGCCTCTTCTGCCTGGGTAAAGTTTGTTACTTCATGGTAATTTTAAGTATCAATATTGCAAATTGCATCATCTCTAAAAGATATATCCAGTTATTGAGCTAATGCTATGCATTTCATGTGCTAAATTCTGAATTATTTCCCCGTCGATACCAGTGCGTGCAAAACTTTCTAACTTTTATCCCATAACAGTGAAATACTCAGTCTTAACAGGCTTCTGGACTTCCATAGCACTCGACAATACAGCTCGTTCCACAAACCTTATTTTTCACACTGGCCCAATTTGAGAGAAATGTGCAAGAAGAAAATCCCGGAGAGGTGCAGTCCTGTTGCCAGTTTCCCAGAAACTCCCCCTTTCTGACCCCGTTTGCGCGGGCTGGGCCCTGCGGAGCGGTGCCTGCGGAGCGGTGCCTGCGGAGCAGCTCCCGCTGGGGCGGTGACAGGGCCTTCCTCCTCTGTCAGCAGCCCCTGGGCGCTGGATCCGCTCCGCACTCGTGCTGTGAAGCAGCTTTCGACAGAGCCAGGGCGGTGTTTGGAGCATTTAGGAACCATTTTGACTGCAGGGCAGATCTGAACTTGGGGCGGTGCCTGGTTTGAAGTTTCCCGAGCACAAAGTCTGTGTTGAGGCTTTGAGACAGAGAACAGAGTCCTCCAGTGCCATTTAAACATTAGGTTGCTTCATGCTGCCAGATTTTTTTTTTTAAGAACAGTTCTTAAAAGATGCTTTAGATAATGCCCCTTGACAATGTTTGACAGCTACTGGCTGCTTTAATGTGTGCTGGAAGACACCTGCTTTTTCAATCCAAAATTGTCTTGGTGTGGGGCTTAGTATACAATAACAGTTTATAACTAAAGACATGACAAATATCACTAACTTGTTTGACAGTCAAAACAACAGGTATGTGACTGTTAATTTAAGCAATTGATCAGTTGTTTCTATAGGTGAAAACTTTGATCAGAAATTCTAAATGTGGAGTAAGCTGCCGTGTTCTCCCTGACCATGTGTTATTCCCTCAGCATACCTTTGTGATGTTACTTTTTTCACCATCTTTCTGCTAGTGAACTGCTGCCATTAGAAACTCAGTAGGAGCAAAAGTCTGTGTTAATTTTCTTGACTGTAACTGCACAATCAAAGCAGTTTATCAGCAGGGGTTAGGACAATCAGTGTGTTCTGATGCTTCATGTTATAAAATTACTTCTGTTGTTCAAACAGATACTGTAATTAGTGCATAATTTTAAACTGGTTTTCTGCGGGGCTGGCTTGGAGTTGCATCTGATCAAAACCTCTGTTTTTGGTACTTACGTAAACATTTATGTTGTTTGCAGGCCTCATCTAAATTAACAACTTCTATCGAAATGTTACTATCAGGACTTTATCATTCAAATACGGGTTTGGGGGTGGGTGAGTTGTTTTTCAGGATTTTTTCTTTGTTTTTTACCAGTCAATCCTGTCAAGACCTAAGACTCAGTTGCAAAAATGGAAGGAGCAAGCCCCAATTTACAGGTGTTACTGTGATACTGGCATTTGATACATGTAATACATCATCACAGATGAGCAGGTTGCTTCATACCAGATAATAAAGATGATCGTGTTCTGTCCCTGGCATGTGCATAATTGTATTTCACTTAGGATAGTTTCGTGAGACATGGTGAGACAGTCTTTTAAGGGGCAGTTATGTGTTAAAATATTGTCCCTCACCTTCTCCTTTTTCCAGCTACCGCACTGACCTTGTGTTGGCACTCAGTAGCCCTTTATGGTTGTAAACTCCCTTGTCCAGCAGAAAATGAAGGGGCAGAGCGGGGGAAGTGGGGAGGCATCTGCTGCATCAGCATGTAGTCTGAAAGGCTGGTGTGGTGCTGGGGCCAGTCCCAGAGGGAGCAGTAAGGGCTGCCTGGCAAGGGGAGTGAACCTTAGGAGGTTGTTACACTGGTCAGGAAAGGATGCAGGAATACAACAGTAAGAGATTATCCAAGTGATTTTTGCTTCATTAGGGCTGGACCTCTCATGAATACGGATCAGCTGATGTGGAAGTATTTGTAGACTGAGTGGTTTATTCCATAACCAATATTACAGAAACCTTCTGTCTTATGGATGTTTGTTTTGAGCTATCTCTGCAGCAGAGAAGCCAGAAACTTAAAAATACAATTCTGTAGCTCAGGTTGGCAGAACAGTTGCAAGAACAGAAGTTTCATTCAACAGCACAAGACAGACAACTCTGGAAAGGTTGGAAGTAAATGACTTTAGGGCGAAGTGCATTCTTCTAAGATTCCTCTGACTTGGTTTTACCAGTTCAACTGTGTCAACAAAAGGTTGTAAAGTAGGATGTAAACTGTATGGAATGGTTGAGTAATATTTCTCTTGGACTTAATAATTGAGATATTGTTGCATGGCTGCAATATGTATCATGACTTACTTAAAAATACTAAAATTATATCACGACTTGATTTTATTTATAATGGCGTTATTTGTGACCTTTTAGACAAATTAAACTTCCATTTCGAAATTGTTCAAAATCAAGTTAGCTTTTTTTTAGTTCACACAGCTTCTTTTAAACTGCTCTTTGAATTATTTTTAAAACGTTGATATATATGTGTGAATGTTTTCATTACGGAAAAGAAATATTCACCTAGAGCTACTGTCAATTATAATGTACCTACAGCACAATTTATTAGACAAAACATATTGTGAGAATTTTACTAAATAGCTGAATTTCTTCTCTCCACATCTTACCTCCTCCATTTGACTATGAGAAGTGGCTGTGAGTGATTATACTGTTTTTTATAGCTTAGGATGATTTTAATTAAAGTTCTTAGAGCGTACTTGAATTAAACCTTTGTATGGTTTAAAGGACTAAAGCTATTCTGATGCTTTTTAATTTTAGTGTTCAATTTGACATTATATGAAAACATTCTTCCCTTTTACTCTATCTTTTCTGTGGTTTTTGTCATTCAGTAGGGAGACCAGCTTGTTTAATAGGTTGGTGAAAAGAGAATTTAGTAGCCTATCACTTCAAGATGAGTGAGAATTCTAAGGTTAATTTTCAACACTTGCTTGAGCTGGTGACTTTACTTCTTTAAAAGATCCCTGCTCTTGGTACTGAGCTGCTTTTGTATCTTTTTAGTGGCCTACATTACAGGCAATTGTATGAGATGGAGTGGAAAAAAGTGCACAGAATGGAAGCTGCACTTTTTTTAGTACTAAGAATAGGCTATAGCTTTCTGAAAAAAATGCTGTGTGGAAAACTTGTTTTCCACATTGCATTCATTCTTTCATTCTTTCTTACTTGTCTAACTAATATTTCTCTACCTACGTATAAACTAGAGTAGTATTTTTTTCAGAGTTAATTTCATTTTTCTTTAATGGTGTTCTGACAGTTGGAGATGACTCGATCCTACTTCACCAGTTTTTCATTTATCAACTTATTTTTCATCAGTTGGCCATACTGTGATGGTGTTTGGGGTGAGAAATAAGGTTTGAGGTTTTTTTAAAGTTGATGGTAAAATATTTTTGGTGGTTTTCTTTCTGTTGATATTTTCCTTTTTCAACATTTGAATAATTTTAGCAATTTCAGTCAACCTTGACATTTCTTGCATTTGGGTTTGAGGTACTTTGAAACATTGGCTAGACAGAGACCTAACTTCATACTCTGTTCTAGAGGAGTTTTCAGTCATCTGCTTTGTGTAGCTTACGGAAAGCTAGGAAGCTGCTGTCTCATACTTCTTCAGTCAGAGGTTGAGGAATGAAGAAGAAAGCTTTGGGATGGGATATGAAGATGTAAATAATAATGACCATTTAGTCCCGAGATGCGGGAGGTGCAAGACCATGACTTGAAGTTACTGTGGTTTGGTGACGTGTATGGAAAATACTACTACAGCAGTGCCCCTCATGGAACAACCTTTCTAATATTTAAGTTTGATTGTATAGATTCGAGTCAGTTGCAAGCTTTACCTGCTTTTCTGCTTCCCCCTAAATCCCTCCCCAAGAAAATTCCTGTAGCTACACTACCTTTTTTTTTGTGCAGCTAAATTTTGAGGAGTTGTAGCAATTTTTTTTTTAAACTACCTAATACATTGACCCTAATAGCAAGATAAACATTGAGTGGTCCATTATTGTGCGTAGGTACTCTGAGGATTAATGAGTGTATATGCATGGGCAAGAGAGTGAAAGCAAATCTGTCTACAGAATTAGGCTATATTTAAGGATACTGAAATTTCTGCCAAACAAGGAGCACAGTGAAATTTCATCTGCCATTTATGTTGTCCTTAATGTTCTTTAATTTAGCAGACAAGATAGTTTGGTTATAATTAACCTTTTCTAATATTGTTGTTCCCCAAGGTTGTGGCATAAATCACTTTACTTTGTAGTTTTTTGCATCTTCAGTCTCCGTTTTTCTTGTATAATTCTTCCATAAACCGTCTCTGGGATGCAGGAAGACTTCATGCTGTCAATTACTTCTTGTGTATGTAATATAATTTTGAATATATGCAATTGAATTTCTTTTTCCCCAAGTCTTAGTGAGGTTTTCTGATTTTCCTGGTGCTGTCTCTTCCTTCAGTGTGCATACCCTTCCTGCTGCGGTAGCAAATGCTTCTTTCCCAAAATAATTCTCATGGCAACTTCTATTAGTCCTGACTGCTTTTTCGATAGGTAGACCTGGCAACTAGGCTGAATTGCTCAACAGTTGCTACTGGAGGACAAGGGGCACTGGGCACACTGAAAGAAAAAAAACTATGTTTAAACCTAAGAAAAAGCTTTTTGTCGTTGTTGTTGTGACTGAACACTGGTTGAACACTGAAAAGGACTCCCAAGGGAGCAGATGGAATGTCCATCCTTGGAGATGTTTTAAACCTGGCCCGTAGCAACGTGCTTGAGCTGACCCTGCCCTGAGCGGGGGGTTTGGTTTGGACGATGTTCAGGATCTCTTCCCATCCCAGACATTTTCTGAATCTATAAAGTGAACTGGTTTGTCTTAGCTGCAATTAATTTCAAGACTGCCACGTCTTGTAGTTTCTTTGCACCAAGCTATGCAACAAGGCAAGTTGTAGTAATTCTTTCCTGCCCATCTTTTCACCATTTTCTCCCCCAAAAATTTCAAAATAAAACCCTAATCAACCCTTAAAATCTTGGACCATATTTCATGAGTCTTCAGAAAGATGCCTTCCTACTTGTGTTCTAGATATATTCAATTTACCTGTTCAGGCTTTACTATAACAAAACATGGTTGAGAAGAGATGTGTTCAAGACTTGTTGCACAGAGGGATTAGTTTAATATAAGTAAAGATTTTACTTGGGGGAAAATATTTTTTTCCAAACCTTCCTTTTAGGATTTAAAAGGAGAATGAGGTACCATAAAAAATGGTAGCTCTTAACTGCAAGAGGTTTGTGGATTAGCTCTCTTTCATGAGTGTAACTCTGTTACATGTTTTGCACCTGACTTTCTCTTAGAATGAATGAGCTAGTAAAGACCTGAATTTCCCAATTCGGGTGAAACTAAACAGGTAAATAATCAGATATACATACCAGTATATACATTTCTTAGGAAACTGTTAACCCACTAAGAAAACCATCTTGTGAGACAGAATAGGAGTGCTGGATGAATTCAAAATGCCAGTGCATTGAGGTAGAACAGAAGAAATTGGAAGCCCATTCCAAACTCTTGTCTTTTCTCTTTTATTTTTTAAATATAGTGTGAACTTTTCTTCTTCTTAGCCTTTCTTTCAGTCTTACCATTTGACTTAATAAATAGCACTTTCAGTAACAGGACTTTTATTGCTGTACTTTATAGCCGGGGAAGAGCTTATCATAGTCATATACTACTTCAGTTATCGTACTGATAAGTAGTTTGTTTGAGTTCTTGTGCTGTGAGGTCTCACCCTAATAATACCTGTGATTATAAACCTTACACACAACATGTTACACCTAAAAGTGAAGTAGAGCGGTAAAAAAATCTTCAGTATCATTTGTTTGCCCTATATGCAGCTTTTTGTTCTCATTTTAAACTGAACAAAAAATTGTCATGCTGCAACAGAGTAATTTGGAGTACAGTGCCAATACTTGATGTAACAGTAATCTGGAACAAGTTTTTGAGACTTTGCACCATATGATTTTCATTATGAGAGAAATGGATACACCACTATAAAGCCTCCTTCATGTTTGCCCGCACTGTGTATAAACATGGTGCGTGGTGTTTAATGGCGGGGTAGCTAAAACTGCATTTAGGCATTCCTTGTCATTCTGGAACAGAACTTGCTGCTTTACCTGGGGACACCTTTCCTTCTCATTTGTTTCTCTTGGTGCCTTTTTCTTTCCTCTTGTGATACTATAGTTGTGCAGGTTGTCTTGCATCTGGTGTTAGTAACTAGGACCTTTCCTGTTCCCGTGTCAGTGCAAGAAGAGGCATAGTTGTACATTTCTTCCTCTGCCCTCTGCTGGTTTAGGAACCTTCTCTCATTCTTCATAGCTGTACCATATTATTTTGTACACTACTTCATATTGATATAGCTTGTCACCATCTTCAAATAAAACAGCTCACTCTTGCTTTGGAATAAAAAAAATAATAAATTGAGTTGTTTAAAAAGTAAGAGTGGCATTTTGATCACGATTAAATAGATAAGATGCAAATACCTTGTCATAGATAGTTCTTTCAAAGATTACATTTCAACAGGGAACTTGTTATAATTTAGCTGCACTTTGCGTCACATTCTATATCATGAGTGAGGGTTATTTTTCTCTCTCTTTTCAGCTTCTGAAATTGGCAGACCTGTTTTCACAGCCACCTGTGTTTAGAAAGCTGTTGAAGATAACATTAAAGACAACAAAACACACTGTAGCTTATAGGATGGAGTAATGGATATGTGCATGTTGTACACATAGTGAAAAGAACTTTCAAAGTACTGATTTTTTTACATGCATTTTCCATACATCTTTCTTGGTTCAGGTTTTTTCCCCCTTTTTTATCCTTGTCTATTCCACAAAACATTTCAGACTTAGCTGAATTAAAAATAAAACACTCTAAGGAACAGTGCTCCCTCAGATATATATGAATATAAGGCACTGCAAACATTTGTTGGTATTAAATCTTAGTACATTTCCTCAATGTATGTGATTTTCTGGAGGAATTCTTCATGAAATTTGGCAAAAAAGACACATTTGCAATAAAAAAAAAAAAAAAAAAAACCAAAGTTAGAGTGTGAGTTGTGGTTAAGCCACAAAGGTTTATCTTACAAATAGGAGGCTCTTCTATTATACCCAGCTTTTTAAGTTTTAAAGAAGTGAGGTTTGTTTATGTGGGCCTTTTTATAGATTCAAAGTTGTAATAAACCTTTCTTAGAGCCCCTACTTTTTTTTTTTTTAACTTGTTATATTATAGTTTAAATGTTGTCAAATATAAGTGGGGTTTCATGAAAATTTAGCTAGCTTTATTCACTGTTTAATAAGAAAGGAATTGGGAAGTTCCTTCTGTGTTGTGTTTCATTATCTTATTTTTTGGGAGACTGGATACTTGAATGTGTTACTTAAATTTATTGTTTTCTGTTGTTTAAAATTGTTTACATTAAAAGTGCTTTGTTTAGCATGCTTTCCTTTTCTGAAAACATTTCTAAGATTTATCTTTGGGATTATTAATGGCATGGATGTGATGAGTACCTGTGTAATGGTGTAATGGTGACCACACTGGCACTTGCCCTTCTGTAACTTCAGTTTTAAAGCCTTGTCATCTCCTCCTCTCTTTTCTTCATCCAGTACATGTAGCTCTCCTTTGAAAATGGCAACTTCTGTTCCTTTTGTAGTGTTTGATTCTTTGAATCTTGTCTTCATGAGTATTTGAAAGCATTTTTTATCACTGGAGAATTGCTTTCTTGTCCTTTGGAGTGATTCAGATCACTGGTGTCTGTTTCACTTCTCTTTAAAAGATCAGTTGCTTAACCACTGGTATGTCTTACCTGTTTAACTCTTGAAAGGCTCTAAATAATACTGAAAGTAATAGTGTGTTTGTGGTATTTCTTATTCTTGTTCCTTTGTTCAGCTGGGGAAGGTACTCTTAAGAAACAGCATCTGTAGTCTTTAAAAAGTGTAATATAGAGTAGGAGGTTCCAAAACACAATAAAAATCCCAAAAATGATATTTTGAAGCCTAAGTTCATATGATACAAAAGTCTCCAAAGTATGAAGAAACATTGCTGAAAATAAAGTTCATACTATGTACAGAACTGAATTTATTTACTGTTTGTGATTGCTTTATACAGAATGTAAGTCCTTCATAGCTTCCATGTTTTAATTTTTTTTAGGAAGAACAGAATCGAGGCAAGCCCAACTGGGAACACCTGAATGAAGATTTACATGTACTTATCACTGTGGAGGATGCTCAAAACAGAGCAGAAATAAAGCTGAAGAGGGCCGTTGAAGAAGTAAAAAAGTTACTGATACCTGCAGTAAGTATTTGTATGCAAGCCTTTGATTTCCATTTTCAGAAGGTACTTTTGAAATACAAGTAATTTACTGCAGGTGTAAAAGTAAGCCTGCAGAGTGGCATCCTAGAAGGAAGTTTAGATGAGATTTTGTAATACTCTAGTGATCTTTAAACTTGTCTCATCCCAGATTGAATTATTCCTTAGAACATAATAGTATTTTAAAGAGACATTGTCTTTTTTTGCCTGTTTTAGATACAGATACAAGAAATTGTTACCACTTTCAAAAAGCAATGCTGAACTGTTACAAACACTGGTTTTCTGTCTTTCCTTCAGTATTAGTATTCTTCACTTTAAGGCTGGGGAAATATGACATGCTTTTATCTTTCACTTTGACATGATTCTGATATTTTAAGAAACGAAGGCATGTTTTCTTAGATCATCACATTAAACATTTTGCAAAAAGAACAAAAGCCCTTTGTATCAGAAAACTTTGCTGTCAGTATACTGGGGAAAAATAAATGTAGTGAAACTGGAAAATGGTTGTGTTTCTCATTTCCTGATAATATAAAAGGGCTTCTGCACAGCTAGATGACTTAAATCATTTTTCGGAGACCAGAATTATCCTATGAGAGCCCTTCTCTTAGATCTTCTCTGTATTCGCACTCAAAGCAAGGTGACTCAGTGTGGCTGTGTAGTGCATCCCATGCCATTAGCTTGCATCTTGTGCTCATTTTTACCACCACTTTTGTGCCCCCGTAAAATGATAAGAATAAATTAGATCTTTTTCAGTGGTGGAAAAATTTTCCATATTACAAGGAAAAATTGAGACTATCTTGTGAAGGAAAGTAGTAGGTGGTATTAAAATGACCTACTGATTTTGGGTACTTAGTGAATGCTAATAGATGCTGGCTGTGAGGAAACTTGTGGTGACACATGCTGTCTCTATAAGCAGATTTATTCAGAAGACATTTTTAAAAGTTACTAAAGATAGGGAGAGAGACTTAATTTCTGAATTATCAAAAAATGGTAGAATATTAAGCAGGAGGTACGAAAAAATGTGATTTAGACCTCTTGACATTGCACATTGTCAATTTCTGAAAGCGGAAGACAGCTAGAGAAAGTAGATCTTCAGAATTTATTCCCTTATTAAAAAGACCTTGAGCACATTAGTTTGAGTTTATAGTCAGGATTTTTATATATGGCAGAACTTTGAAACCCTTATGTTCATTCTTAGGCTACTACAGAGCAAACCGTTTAAAAACCAGACTACCATGTGAATTAATTTTGTCAGGTGTTTCTTCATTCTTCTCCCTCACCCTGACTGCTGAATAACATGACTGAAGGGTCAACTTCAGGGTGACCTGATAGGTTACAAATCCCCAGTATGTGTGAAGTACTGATGTGTATACTCTGTGTATGTTTGTGTTGTGCTTGTTTTGTGGACCTGTTGGATGGGTGTGTTCTTAGCCTCAACAAAAATGTAATGAATCAGTACTTCTTTCATTGTGAAAGTGACAGCCAACTCTTTGTCTTGAAAGCACTCTGCCTCATGTAGTAGCCTTATCAGCTGGGGAAGCATTGTAATCCTGATTACAGAAATAACTGTTTTCCCCCTTTAATGAAAATTAACAACACGGGGCTTAGTATTGTCCGAATAGAACGACACTTAAAATACACTTTGTCAGTTCACTTTGTTATCATCTTTATAGGTTATGTATAGGCATAAGAGATTTGGGTGGTACATATTATGTGCACAAGACTTTAAGGTCTCTTGGCTCTAATGTCTCAAAAATACCCCTTTTTTTGAGGCTGAAACAGATATGTCGTACATACGAATGAATTACCGTATAGATGAATTTGGTTTTGTACTACCTATTGCATCTGTTAAATTAGTATAAAAAATGGAACTGTGGCTTCAGGCAGTTTGAAAGCTGAAAAATTCAGTTTAAAAATATAGGAATGGAAAACTTCTATGAGGGAAGTCATAAACCTTCAAATAATCAGGATAAGCATAAGGAAAAAAAAGGAAATCCTAGTGAATTGTAACAATATGAGTCAAGCTGTGGATGTTGGAAGATTCCAGAGATAGTCTAAAATTTAAGAATGGAAAACTGCAAATTCCCTTTCATGTGGTAGAATACCTGCTACTATTACTGTTTTTCAGATAAATGTCAAAATTGAAGAAAAAAAAAGTAAATGTATTTCTGTTGTATTGCTGTCCAACTTGATTAAAATTTGAGACTCTGTAGGAGAGAAGACTCATTTTCATTCTTGCCATACAGTGTAACAATGCTTTGTGTTTATGAGATAAATTTGAGAAACGTGTTAGAGTTCTGGTGTGCAGAGATGGAAATTAGTTGCTAATTTCTTGGAATGATCAGTTATTTTTGTACTCAAGCTGTTAAAAAGCCTAATTACATTTTCTAGCAACACTGCACAAATAGGCACGTTTCTTAAAATGGATTTCTATTTCAATGTACTTGGGTGAACTGAGACTATTTCAGTACTAAAGTATGTTTCCTATATTTATGAATCTGGATCATTAGTAATTTTTTTTTTTCCTTGTGGATGTGAATTAATATTTTCCCTTTTCACTTGCTCTTGCATTTTTACCAAGATAGTGGTACAGTCAAGTAGTTTATCTTTAGAAGTGAAAAGCACAACTTGAGGAAGACTGGCTGAACAAGCTATTTTTTTTTCTCCTTGAAGAGAAAAGCCAACTTTTTTTTTTTAATTATTATTTTTCATTTTTATTTGATTTACATTTCTTTAGCACTATTTTTTTTTTTCAATTTTTTTGGCTGTACTGCAAGTTCCATGGGGCTAATTCTTTTCCTCTTCCCATAGTTCAGTGAGATACTGATCTTTATCTAGACCTGCAAGATCATACAGTATTACTTCTTTCATGTGTTTCTTAAAAAAGAAGTAGAATTAATAAAGCAGTCTGCAGACTTTTGGGATCAGATCAAGTTGTACTGTCCTTATGCCTCCTTCTGAAGTGAATCCTCCAGATCATTGATCTCTCTTTATTCTGGGAGCTTTGAGAGTTGTTTGTTATTTGCAAGAGTTAAGTGAGGATGGGTGGTTCTCTTGCAAAGGAGAGGCAAAAGGTGCTCTGGATTGATAGTTCACTGCAGAACAGAAGAAAATCTCAGAAACTGTTTAGGGGGACGTACACAGTAATGAGGTATAGCATACCAAATCAGAACATCATTAATGGTTTGAAGTTGTTCTTCGAGCTCCTGGGCTGTAGGGCTGAACTCCTCTGCCAGAAATGTTAGGCTTCTAAGAAGTGTTGAATAAACCTTTCTGGCTGGGCGAGTTTATTTAGATATTCCTTTCATTTTACAGATGACCAGGTCTCATTTAATTACTAATTCACCTTTATACTAGCTGGCTTTGTATAGGATGAGGCACATATGACAAAATTCAAATTACGGACTATTGCTTTTTACCCCTTTTTCCTTTTGATTCCACATGTTTCCTTTCAGAAGAAAAGATCGTATATCTGGTTTCTACTTAGCTATTCTAAGGTGGTCTGAAAACGGGTTATTCAGATTTTTTTACTGCTTTTCCTATGTTGGGGCAGCTGTAGTTTTACTTGGTTGCTGCCTCCATCTTCTTGGAAGACAACTACAACACAGAATTGTCCAATGATGCTCCCTGTCGAACTTCATATATAATTTGCCACTACTATGCAGAATTTTACAGTTGTGATGGGTAGGAAAAAATATCTCAGTGGAAGCTTGTTTCATTTTGCTCCTACATTTGGATCTTGCCTGTAATAGTGATTTTTGACTTTTAAAATCTTGAATATCTTTAAATTTAGCTGTATGGGAAAGTAAATATGCTGTATAGGGCATGATTTTTACAAATTGGAACATATTTTATAGTGGTGCTTGGTATGTACTCATTCACTAACTGTCCTCCTCCTGTTCAGTCCCTGTTACTAGAGATGTTATTTTGATGGTATTTCTGTTTTTGATCACACCTATATACAACACAGTTTCTTTATATAACAGAAGAGAATATTCTGAAGGGGCAATATTATTGGTAAAGTGGTTTATTTTTCAGCTGAATAAGCTAAAAGCATTTCTTTCTAAAAGACTGCTTTCAGCAAGTGTGATGAGGTGGGGCTTGTCTATTAATAAAAGTAAATTTCTAATACCTTCCTTATAAGTGTGGTTGTAAATTTTCATTATGGTTTATTTTCACCTACTTAGAGTAAACTGAAACGTATGTTAATTTTTACCCAGGGAACTTGGTGTGCTGTGAATTCCATTGCAAAATACAGAGAAAAAAATTTATTTAAGAATGTTTACCCATGCCTTAGCCTTAGTGAAAAAAAAAGGAATGTAATTATTATAGTAATGCTGTACATTATTTGTTGCTCTGTAATTAAGACTAGCAAAAGCTTGCCATTTGAAAGATATTAGGGGAAGATTTCATTTTTTTATTAGCCATCTAAAAAGCCACAATAAATTCTGCATGCAAGTTTGACTTCCTTGAATATCTCTTTCTAATTCATTCCTGCATGGTGCGTTGATTTTACATTTTTGCTTTCACAAGTGAGAATATAGTGCTGCCTTGTATAGTTTCCCTGTTGAAATATTAGTCATGCTGTGCAATCCATTGTTTGCTGCTTATTCAGTTCAAGTCATGAAATTAATAAGTGGTAGAGTAGCAGAAAAAGGATACTGCTGTCCTTAAGAGCATTTTAGGAAATTCCTATGTTATGTCTGCTTTGTCAGTTCCGATAGAAGTCTCTCAGGGTGAATGATCAGACGGGAAGCTCTGTACGAAGGTCAGTGAAGCAGCCAAACATCTTGGCAGTGACTGCTAGATAACGTGGTAAACTTTCTGATGTGGGGGAGAGGTGATAATGTGTTATTTTTAGTAGCATGAAGCGGACTTAATGTTTCCATGACTGTATGAACCAAGGGCTGCTGCAGTCCTGCCATTCCTTCATGATTTGCTGTTCCTGCTTCCTGTTTTGCATCAGAAAGCCCTGGCCTTCATCTGACCGTGTGGCGAGTCCATTTGGTGGAGAGCTTAACCTCACTGACTTGCTACGGAGTCAGGCCTGGTTTAGTGCTGGCAGAATTGACAGCATGAGAACAGGCAGACAAGGAGAAATGGTACTGCAGCAGACCTCCCTTCTGTAGAACTGCGAGGGAATATGTTCACCTGCAAATAGCATGAGAGTAAAATATCCTGCTACAGTGAGTTTCTGATATGACAGTGGAAAACAAAAGAGGATTGCTCTTTGTGTTTTCCACTGTCCGATTTGTCTAGTACTGGTAATTTCAGTATCTTATTCACAAATAGAATAAAGAATTATGAGAGTTATGTTGAGCAGTCCTTAAGTAAATTCTCCTATTCATTTTAGTGGTCTTACTTCCCTGAAAGTATTTACTGTCATGCAAGTCTGAGTTTTAAAAATGAGAACAAGAATTTCTTACACCAGTTCACATGGGAAATGTTTACGTATTGTACTTGATATGGCACTGCAGTGTTAGATTTTCGAGTTTACATTAGTATTAACAAAATTATTTTGGGCCAGCTGCAAGTGAGAAGTAGCTCTTTCCATCATTGTGTACTGTGGTGGAAACTCTGTAGACCAGTGGTTCATTACCACCAAAATAGTATCTGTTGAATGGAAATGGTTTTTGAGACCATATTTACTGCAACATATCTTGATGATTTTCAACTGAATTGAGGTAAATCTAGTTGAAATTTTGTGAAATTAGTCAACTTTCTTGAAATTATCATAGTACAAAGGAGAAAATTAGAATTATTCATTAGAATATTGTTCAGGGTGAGAGAGCACTGGAACAGGCTGCCCAGAGAGGTTGTCCAGCCTCCTTCTCTGGAGATACTCAAAACCCATCTGGGTGCCATACACTGAAACCTGCTCTGAGTGAGGATTAGACTGTGTCGTGAGGTCCCTTCCAAGCCCAGTCATTCTGTGATTCTGTGATGAGAATAATTTTGAAAGGAGATAGAAAATGTGCTGTTTATAATATGATTATAAATTTGTTTTCAACTTTCCATTTTCAGAAAGTTGACAAATAATTAAATGGTAAGTTCAAATTTATGGTGATCTGTGCCCTCACATATTTCAGTTGATTGTTTTACAAATTTGCACATACAGTCATGACCAAATAGAAGTATGTAAATATGTCTATTTTTATTAGCTTATAACTTAGGTAACAGTTCATAGGGATTCTTGCTCCCCCTAGGCTTTCCTTATACTAATGGAAGAAGGAAGCTTCTCCAGCAGTTATTTATAAGCACCTTAATCCAGCTGTTACTCTGAATCTTCTTCTGGACATCTTTGATGGCTTCTAGAACCCAAGGAACTCATTTAGTTGTGCCTGCATACAGCTACTGTTGAATACCCTCTGTTTTCCCCTTTTCCTTCTTCTCCACCATCCTCTGTATTCATTTATTTAAGGTGTTACAAATGTATAACTTGGGAAATGGTAGATCTAAATTCTGGAAAAGACCTTGGGAAACTTAGAAAACAGTCTCTTCTCAAAGAGAAACAAAGACGCTCTGTTGCCTGAAACTCAGTAGGGACATGCCCTTCCAAAGCGGGATTATGCATTGACTAGGAGCTCTAATTAGGTTCTGCATGGGTTTTGTCTGTCTTCCAGAAATGGTCTTAATCTGTTTGGTTTTTTGGTAGACATAGCTGTGGAAGAAAAAATGGTATTGACCTATTCTAGTAATTTGTTTTGTGGTACCTGTAACTTCTTTTTAATTTTTTCATCCCATTTTTAAAATTTGCTTCCTCTAGTCTTGGCTATTTTCCCAGTGCTTCCTCTAGTAGTTTTTTCTTATTATTATTTCACCTTTAGCTACTTTTGTTTGTTTTCTGTTGATGGTCCTGGAACAGAACATGTAAGTTGGGATCTTTATATAAAATCTTGTTAAAGCATTTCTCCATGTTTTCAAAAAGCAGATGATTAGGCTACAATTCTCTTTGTCTGGCCATCTTAATGAAGATGATGACAAAACTGCAATGAATTACCCATGCATTATTCTTATCCTTCATTTCTAGTTACAGTTGATTTTCTTTGTTGATACCGCAACTTTATACCTAAGTGAAAGAAATGGTAATTGTAGAATTGTGATTCCTGGGGAGATGTAATATAAAGAGTAGAACTTTGTTATCCTGCACTTTTAACACATTTTAATGCTTAACACTAACCAGACTATATTAAGGAGGTCAGATCACTTCATGTATGAGTCACCTTGGAGTGGTTTTTGGAAGGATCTTAGCATTTGCAAAGATTTTTGTGTGAAACAACAGTAAAGGAACCAGTAAACATTTCCCTTTTCCAGCCATTTAAAACATTCTTTATTGCCTGTGTTAGTTTTGAAATCTAGATTTCTAATTATACAAAAGTAAAGTTTGTCATACAGACGTCTGTGTTTTAATGCTGACTGATGACTTACAGTCATCTAGTTGGTCTACATTATGCTATTTTGATGTCAGACACAGAAAATTCTAACCTGTGGAAAACTGCCAAGGGTTTTTCACCCACTATTCAGCAGAAAACTTAAATGTTTCTATTTTAAAGTAGTACAGAACTACCTGAGCTTCCAGTGGAGGAGTAATATGTTGGGTTTTTTTTCTTTCATAAATTGTTTATAGGCTAAGACTTGAATATGGGAATGTTATGGATACTGTTAGCAGGGTTAACATAGGTGGGCATGATGTAAGAGATTGGAGCTAATTATGTTTAATAGCTAATATGATTTTGGACTAGGCCATTTGTAACATGTATATAATAAATGGGAGAGTGGTAAACCATCCTGGAAAGTGATTAGATGAGATCTTACAGGAAAGTTGCATTGCTTGGAAAACAGTTGATAGAATCTTAAATGCTTTTCCTTATAAGCAGTATATTTCTTGTTTGTTGTTGGAAATGGTATGGGTTTTATAATTTTTTACCTTATGTCTTCTGTATTTCAATAAGTATTTAAAAAGCTCTGCCTTCTTTTCAAACATGTTTTATTAGTAGGGAAAGCTTAATGAAAACAGCACCGCCTCTACATTTTCAGTATTACCATTATTAGCTAATTTTTAATGTTTTCACAACATCTGTGGATGTAGTAAATTATCTTCATCGGTTTCAACTTGGGTTGTAAAGTGAAATGTGTTTTATATTCCGAATCACTTGGAAATACTGGATAGAAGGAGACTTCAACATGAGCAAATCTAATGAAGTCAGAGGTCATTAGCACTATCTCCAATCCTTTGATATCGCAGCTTTTTATAAATGGATTGGAAGATGTGAGGTTTTCTATTTGACCAAACACAGCTGTAGATACTAAGAATTTCAGCTTCTTTATTTATAAATAAATAATTGAGCCTTTGATAGATACTTGGCTACGGCCTCCAAAATTGTACATTACAAATCCTTTTTCATGAGACTGAAAACATCAAAGCCCTAAAACGACCATTTGGAGTTGGCTGTCTTATGATCATTTGAAGGAGTCAAATGTCCACACGGGCACTTGGGTGCTGTGGTGATGGAACTGGGCAATTCCAGTTCCTTGCTCAGCCTTTCGGCTATGTTAGGCAGACGGTGGCTTTATTTTTCTGTCTGCTAGTCTGAGGTTTCAGTTTTTAATGAGCAGACTTGTAGCTTCTAGGATCTTAAAGAAAAGTTTCAAAGTTTTAAAATAAAGCTTGCTTGCTTAGTTAGTTAGAATTAACAGTCAGAATCATTATTGTCAACAGACATCAGATGTGTTGAATAATAAAATCTTCATGTATTGTGCAGAAAAGCTGTTTGTGGGAGTATAATAACATTTTTTTGTCTTGGAAGATAAGCTCTTGTTGCCCTGATTTTTGCTAAGCCTTTTGTTTTAACCTTGGAGTCAGAATTCTTTTTTACACAGTTTCATGTAAACAATAGCCGATGTTTATTTAACCATCTATTCTGTTTTTCATTCCTTTTGTGATAAGAGGAAGTTTGATGAGCACCTTTTTTCTCCAGTGGGATTGAGGAGGAAGTGACATGTTCTCCAATCCCTTGTGGAGGTGAGAATTCTATAAGATAGGATGTATGTAAATAAAGTTGCTCTTTTCCCTCCTTTCTGCTGAACCTAGCTGGTGTGAGAGTGTCCTTTATTGTGTTTTCCCAAACACAAGTTCTAAAAGACCAAAGGAGCCAAGAGGAGTGTCTGGATTTCTCCTGCTTTAAACCCGCTGTAGTATATATGGTAATTCTGTGCTCATCTGATTTGTCAGTTAATGGTATCCTGGCATTTGGAACAGATAGACTATTGGTACAGCGTTGGGAAGAGTGCTGTTTTTTCTTAACGCCTGCACGAGAAGAGCCTGTATTTGCCTTTCAGTAGTCTTTTTTGAAATCACTAATTAATTTCCAGAGAAGGTGGTTGGGCTGTGGATGAGGGACTCCTTTAGTGATCCTTGCAGTATCAGCTCCTCTCTTAGTGGATGGTGGAGAACTCTTCAAAGAGGTACTTTATTACTCGGCAGTGAGGAGAGCTTCAGGGAAATCTCTTAGTTTTGAAGATCCAAAGGTCAATCAGATTCAAGAAAGATAAACATAAAAAAAAAAATCAGGCTTTTAAAATACATCAGGTCATAGCAACACTTGTTTTCTCCAGTGATAGCAAAGGTACTTTAAATAAACCTTAACTTTTTCCATTTGTAAAACGTGTTGAGGGCACCTTACTGGTTTTTTAAATACTCTGAGAGGTAAATGTTTACTTAACAATAAATATGTGACAGGTCATTACTGGAATTCTCTTTCTTCTGTAGCAATCTAAGTAGTTTTACAGGTGATTCTTGGAGGCAGAAGAATGAGCAAAGTTTATATTATCCAATAGAATTGGAGATTGCAGGGAAGACTAAAGGTTCTTGATTTTCATAAAAAAGAGTTGTACTAATAAGTGTATTCATTGATTTCAGTTTAGAATTAATTCAAAATTTTTGTGTGTGTGCGTGTGTTGCATAAGCCTAAATTCTGTGTATTGGTGAAATGTTTTTGTGGAGGGACTTTCAACATTTTATGTATATATATATTTTCAGCTATGTTACCTTTGTGCTACAGATAAACTAGGCATTAAATTATATGTCTTGTCTTCCTTACAAAGTAAATGGGACGATAAACAGTTGTGCAGAATCAAACAGGAGTCCTGCTTAACTGGGCAGCCTTAAAGGACCTCTACCAATATCATTTGAGAAAATGTCATCCCTCGTTTCCATGTAAATCATTCTGCAGTAAAGTGAATCACGTAAGACACTAAAGCTGATAAATAGCACAATTTATTCTTATTACATCATGCTTTATGTTCTATATATTTTCCAGCTTCTAGAAGTAATCTGTTTATAGCAGTTTCAACATACAACTGTTAATAGTTTTTAAATAATACATTTTTTCACTACTGTCTATAGGATTTTTTTCAAAAGATCCTAAGTGGCTTCAGTAACAAGATCCCATTAAGATTAGTAGTACTTTGTACAACTGAAGTGTACAGGTTCTTCTAAAAATCTTAGTCTAGGTTACTTCTAAGAACTTGAAAGATGCACAGTTGTGTGCATCAGTGGTTTAGGTTTGGAATCTAGGAATTAATTTTTACTAAAAGTCTCAAATTGACTTGGGAACTTTTGAAATCTTTGCTAAGACAGCTTCTATGATGATGTAGTTGAGACATAATCCCCAACATACTTTAGGTGCTGGTTTTATTTATTTTTGCTCCATTTTAGTCTGTTTAGTCAATTTTCTGTAAATGTGAATCACACAAAAATTTGGCTTTCAGCCAAATATTAAGGTTCAGGG
Source organism: Platysteira castanea (assembly GCA_013397175.1). Lineage (NCBI taxonomy): Eukaryota > Metazoa > Chordata > Aves > Passeriformes > Platysteira > Platysteira castanea. Next base: position 951,244 of record VYXC01000743.1, read on the forward strand.
GAACTAAGGAAACTAGATATAGGATTCCATGTCATTTAATGTAAAGCACCTGTGATATAAGGCATGACTTCTCTTTCTAGATTCAGTAACCTCTTTCTGATGGAGATGTGTGTGGTAGAATCATGAGGGGAAAGAGAAAGCAATTACTCCTTTTGGTGTTTTGATATCAATCACTTTGGGGTTTTTTTTCAATAAGCTTTGCTTTGTACTTTAATTTCTCTCAGAGAAGTATCAAAATAGAATCCTGTTTCATTAAAACAATTGATTAGCAGGGAACCTTAACTGGCATAAGAACAGTAAATTTATGACTTTTTGGCTTCTCTAAAAAGCTTGTTTTTCAAGGGAAGCTTATGTAAAAAGTAGAAAAACTAAGCTTTTGCTTTAGACTACCAGCCTGTTACTGACAATAAAAAAAAGTAATTTCAGAAAAAACTCAGTTGTATTTATAGAAATTAAACATGTCCATATAGCTCTAAAACATTACTATTAATAGCATATGTTACCAATCCAAACCAGTAAATATTACATTTCAAAGCATAGAAATAGGGATGATTTCAAAGCGTAGAAATAGGGAGAAGAGGTTTTTGGGTTTTTTTTCAAATTATCCTTTCAGCTCTCCTCTATACAGTTACCTTCTCACTTTACTGTTGTGGCATCCTTTAGATGTCTGACTAATTAGACCAGTTCTTTTCTTGTCTTTGACCTCAGGCTTATGGCTATACTCCCTTAACTTTTGTCAGGATTATTTTTGTGTTTCTGGTGATAAAAGTTACTTTTTCTCAAAAGCACGTAGGTGTGTTGCATTTATGGCAGAGAACAGTATCTGTCCTGTCTGCCACATAACCCAGATTTAAGAGAGACAAAAAATGGCACCATCTAGAAAGCAGAGTTTAAGAGTTTTTCCATGTAGTTTCTTGGAAAAGGGAGGTTGATACATGTGTCTGTACCTTCACTTGTGTCAGTGTTCATTGATTCAGAAGTATAAATAGATCTGATGAGGATTTAAGTCTCAGTACTGCTTCCTATCACAAGTACTTAGTGAAGTGCTGAGCTCTTCCTTTCTCTTGATACCCGAAGTGCAACATCTTAGGGGTGCTAGCCAGAGCATGGTTCTTCTGTCCTTTTTTTGTAGATGCGAGTTCTGCAAAAGGGAGAAAAATGTATTAAACCCAGAGTATCATCCTGCCTGGAGAGACTCTTGTAATCCTGAAGGATCTGATGCAAGTGAAATTGCTTCTCATCTCAGTAGTGACGACCTTACTCAAGAACTGTTCTTTGGTTCATTAATCTATCCACACTTGCTTTTGGAGGTATAGGAAACTACTTCCAAAAGTGCTTCTGTGAGCTCTCCACCACCTTCCAGAATATTTCTTGTGTTGCCTCGTTTAAAATTCATTGCTTTCAGCAAAGCATAGCTACTGGTATTTCTGAATCCTTGCTGAGTCCCGCAGCCTCCTCTGAAAGATGTTTTGGGAAAAGAATTTGTAAAATTGAATATGAACCAGTCTGTCACTTAGGCCTCTCTAGTTAACATCCAGACGTCACACACAACAGTTTTATGTGCTGACTTTCACAAAAGCTTCTGCTGTGTTATTTGCTGGTTATCTTTAGGTAAACCCGTTGAGTTTTCTTATTCTTGAGATGCCCCTTCCCCTCCCCAGTAAGACTGACAGTCGGGTGTATCTTAGATGGTTGAAATAAGAGCTTCCAGAAGGGTTAAAACTGGGGGCACAGTTGATGATAAGGGTGACTTGAACCTTTTTACTGAATACTTTCATAATCAAAACGAAAACAAAACCATTTTTTTTGTTGTTGTCTGGTGGCTCATGGGGTAGCCAAAAAAACCAGAAGAACAAACTTATTGCCATCCAAAATATGAAGCCATATAGTGATTTCAGATGCTGTCCAGCAGGACTGATGAACTGTTTTCAAGTATCAAAGCAAGATAAAGAAGCGTGGGTGGTCGTCTGTGTTTTTACCATTGCAGTAAGGCAAAGGAGCTTCTTTCTATTTGTAAACTGCCAAATACAAGTGTATAGTACAGTCTTAAACGTAAAGATATTACCAGAAACCCCATAATTAAAATGATATTTTATCCTTATTAAAGTATTAGTAATAACACCAAGCACTAGTTCTTATTTAAGTGAAGATGAGTGATATTTCTGTAGTTGAAATTTGATGTTGAACTGTTCTTGGGGGAGGATGGGAGTGGCAGTCATTTATCTGTGGAAGGATTTGTATGCAGTATCTGGGACCATACTGCATTAATGTGCGTAGGTGGTGTCTCACATGTAATATACCAGAGAATTTACACTGTATGTGCAGTGTAGGGTGCTGCAGTGTAGGTATGCATTGAGTGTCCTACAGGCATATGAAGACCTTATCTAGAACACTAATAGGCACTTAATTAAAAAATTAATAGAGTTGGCAAGTATGGTATATGGGCAGGCATAATTAATGCATCAGTATGGTTTTATCTCAAATGCTCCTTACTTCTCAGATTGAAGTACATTGTTAGATTGAGTGTAGCTGTTGTTCGGTGCTAGTCCTGACTTCACCAGCATCCTTATAAACCACTGAATGAATTGCGTGTAGAGGTCAGATGGAGCAATATGAGGGGTTTTTTGGGGCTCGTTTTTTTGGATTTTTTTTGTTGTTTGTGGTGG
>VYXC01000743.1:953982-979693 GCA_013397175.1 Platysteira castanea
TTTTTTACTTTTCTGTTGGTAGAAGTTGTAGACTGCTTCACTAGTTGGACCAGATGGATCTGACTGCTTTGTTAGATGAGTCAGCCTACACTTTAATGATGTTTTTAACAGTATGGCTGCATTTCATTAGAAATGTTTCGTGATAAAATTGTCTTTGGCTTTCTTGTTTGCCATTGTATATAGGATTTTAGAACTAAATCTGTTCTTAAAACAACTATGCAGTAGCTTTAGAATATCTCAGTAATTTTTTAAGTGAAAGCTTAACTTTCTCAAATGTTATGAATCAAACTAATGCACAATTTAAAGTCATCTTTTGAAAAAAAAGTATGAGATGTTAGCTGTTCACTCTAGATTAAAAGAGAAATCAGACAATATGTTTTGAAATTAAATGCATCGCTTGATCTCTCTTTCACGAACATTTTAAAAGTTGCCTTCCCCCTTACTGGAGTAACTTTCTAAGAATGTGTCTTACTTTTGTGCATTTAGTTCTTTACTAGTTCTGGTAAGTTTTCATCTGGAGAAAGGAAGAAAAGTTGTTGTAATGTTTACTGTGGGTGTTCTTGCTCCAAAAGAAATGGTGTGACCAAGACAGACTAAAATTAATTTTTTGGGAGGACAGACCACTATCTTCATTCGTAGAAGAATGAGTTAAGCCGGAGTTTAGGCTTTTCCAGTCCACGAAGTGTTAGTCCAGAGACAGCAAATGTTTATTCTCTTCAGCTTTGAGCTGCTGTTTACATTTCAGTGAAAGAGGGAACATCTAGGGCAAAAGAGCAAGGGTGCAGTCATTAGTTTCCTTCACATTTTCTCGATTAAAAATGACAAGGGGAAAAAAAGCTTTGCTACAAAATCCACACATCCCCTTCTCAAAATAAATAATGCTTTAAAAGGGCCTGGGTGGCTTTTTAAAAATTGAGATATTGTCATGACAGAGAGACAGTGGGCTCTTGCACATGGAGCATAATGACACCGTACTCAGTAGCATTTTATGTCGTTCCTTGATACGTAGTTTAGACTATTACGTGCCGTATATAATAGCAATAACATGATTAATTAATTTCGTTGGAGAGGTGACTAAGTATCCTCAGTAGTCAACACACCGAAGTTAGTGGTTCAGTCGTCTCCTTCGCTGTCAGTGCAGCTGGCTTTTTGCCTTCCTCGGTGTTTGTTCTGCATGACTTAGTGGATAGGAGATGCTTTGTCTTCGCAGTCTTGGAGCCTCTCTTGTAAAAAGCCCTGATGTGAGAGTACATCCCTTCCTGTACACAAAGGTGTTGCTGCTGTTCTCTGCCGTGCACAGCCATTTTAATCTGAATGGGGAATCTGTCTGGGGACCCGAGTACAGTAATTAGCAGTCTCTTCAGAGTGTCAGAGCAGAATTACCATTGTAATGGTTTAGCAGGAGGATAAAAGGATTGAATTTGGGTCTGCCTTCCTGCCAAACTAAATGAGTTGCCATGGGAATTTTCAAATATAAGAGGCGTTTACTTAAAGCAATTTGGCGAGTTTGAATAAACTCATAAATTACGGGGTTTAGAGGAGAGATCCCTGCTTTCTCTGGCATGGGCTGAACAGCAAAGAAGGCTGTTAGAAAGCTGCTTACATTCTTAATGAGAATAAGTTGATCCATGCTCCCTTGCAGACTATCAGCTTATTAAGACTAAACTGTTTCTGCTAAATACAGTACAGTAAGCACATTTTGAGAGACATAGTTTGCAACAAATCCCCGGAGTAAAAAGCAAAATCTGATTGCTATAAACATAAATTGAATTTCCTTTGCTAGATCAGATCTATTTTCAAGTAATGCTATTAAAAATGGTTCTCTGTATTGTTTCAATAAACATTAACCTGCTATTGATTTCAACTTTCCTCTGTGCATGTAATATTTATTACAACACTTGTCACATCTGCTTCTGAAAGGGGAGGGAGGGCATTGAGGTTTCTTTCGAAAACAAATAAGGTTCTATGGCCCTTCGAACTGTTTTTTTTCTCGGGTCACATGGAAATGTTTTCCCAGCTCAGGCCTGCCTTCTCTCTAAGGGGAGTTGGGCTTTGACCTGCTGACTTCTTTGTCAGCACCGATGCTATTGAAATGTGAGAAGATGGACTTGGTGCTTTCACAAGTGCCTCAAGTGATGAACATCACTTATGCTTGTTTAACCTTCAGTTGCGCTCAGGAAGTCAGCTGTAGTAGACTGTAGCAGAACTGATGGCCGGTGTTTTGCACCGCTTGTTTGGAAGCATGTGTTCATGTTCTCCTAGCCACCTAGATCGGGTAACTTAAAGAAATAGGGAAGATTATACGTGCTTGAATACTTTGATACTAGCTTTAAAAATGTGTATTCAAGGCCATGGCATACTTGAAACAGTCTGCAATATTTTCCCCAAAATAATTTATATCCGTTATGTAGCTTAAGGCTTAAATGTTGCCTTGTGATCCTTTCTAGTACATATCTCAAATCTTTACTCATCATAACTATTAGGATATGGAGGTGGAACTAATTAAAAAGAGAGCAATACTGCCATAATGGCAGTAATTTTAACTTTAGTTTAGAGCCATAAAAATACGGTTAGAACTCCTTGATATAATCTTACATCACTAGCAGGAATCCTGTGAATTAGCAAAGGAAAATAGTAAATTTGTGCTGGTGATTCAGTGGTTGAACAGCTGCTAAGTTCTAACAAATTCCTGAACTGTTACTAATGATGCAGCTGAAGCTGTTTGGTAGCCTCAGGGTCCTGTTTCTGTGAAACTTTGGAAATATCTCCAAAGAAATTAGAAGACTAGAGCAGCATTTACTCTTACTAATACTCAAATTTTTAGCTGTTCATTTAAAGTTTGAGAAATACTGTCAGGGAATTGATTTCATCAGAATTGATCCCCACCCCCATACTTTCTTGTTTCTTAAAAGAGTTAATATTGAAAGGCAAAATTAAAAGGTATTATCTAAGTGTCTGTGAAATGGCTTGAGAAACTGAAACTATGAAAACCTCTACACTCTGTATTATAAGACAGTTGCTAAATGATTAGAGGACATTATCAGCATTGAAAAAGTATGTAGAAAAGGCAATGCTTCAGACGAGTCTTTGAGATACAAGATTGAACTGAGTGCATCACTTGCATTCATACTTCCAATACCTTACAGCAACTCTGCAAATCGATGCTATTTACAGAAATCAGGCAGTAAAGAAACCAGAAAAATACAATGGTGTATATTTGTATTACAGTTTTCAGATTTCATCCTCTGGGATTTTTTTCTGCATTTTAGAATTTTTGTTCCATAGTTTGTGAGGCTTGATTGGGACCTGTATTATTTCACATCTTGTGCGTTCTCCCTCTTCTCCTCTCTGCTTGACTTGCAAAACTGAGGTGAAAATAAGTGGCAATAGGAGTGCAGGAAAAGCTTAAACTGGTGAGATTTTTTGGCCAGGTCAGGTGTTGAGATAAGGATATTTGAAAATTACTGATAACTGAATCTGGCCTATATAGTATGATTTTAGTTTTGCAATACCTTTGAAAGGGGAAGGTGGACATTGCTGCCTAGTATTTCACTGTCTTTTTTTTAATGAGGGGTTTTCATATCCTAAAAGTTATTGATTGGTCACATCAGAAACATCCTTCTCCAGAGTATATGTAAACATACATCAGGCAAGTTACCTGATAGAAGATGGATTTTTCATTTGAAGGATATTCTATCCTTTACCTCATGAGCAGTGTAGGAGAAACCTTATAGTTTTACCATCTAAAAGTATGGCATACAGAAAAAAGTGTGGGTTTAGCTAAAACTGAGATGGGCCTGCTTAGATGTGAATCTGATTCCAGATAAAGTATTTTCTCATGAGTTGTGATGAGCCTGTTGTTTCATATTGAAAGCAAAAATCCCCTTTCTGCCTCACTGCTGAGTGTGGCTGCACGGTAATTAATTTGTGGATGGATATGATAAAAGAACACTTTTCAGATTTTTCTGTGAGCTGATTTTATTTTCTAAGTGCTAGGAAAGTAACTCACAAATTGTCTGGGGTTTTTGGAGAGGTAAATCACCTTGTTGAATGTCTCACCCCGCACTGGAGAACACAGAGGATACAGAGTGTCAGGGGTATGCACACAGAAAAGGTGAGAATACCATAATGGGGAAGAAGTGGAAGCTATGCAAAGTACTTGTTCTGTGTGTTTAATTTGTTATATTTTGAGGGTTCTTGGCTCCTGCTGGTCCAGGAATCCTGAGAATCAAAGAAATGTGCATGCTGCTAGACCAGTAGGGATAGCAGCTGTTTCTTCTCTGGGCACTCCCACTTTTCTAATAACCTCTCTTGCAAGTATTTTTGTCCAGTCTCCATTTAGTTGTGCCTCTGCTGAGGCATTGTTACTTTTGCCTTTGATCTTTAGATTCTGACAGTTTGTTTCCTTCTACAATTTTTTCACTTACTAACTTGTAAACTTTTGGGAACGGGTTCTTTGCATGTATATTGTGGGTATCTGAACTCCAGGTCAGAAGAGTGTTTGTATGCTCTTATGCTTAAATTAACATTGCATGCAGAGATATGAAAACAAAATGCATCATCTAAGTCATACAATTCTTGGCTAAAGAAAAGCAGCAGCTCTCACTTAGGGTAGTTCTATAGAAGAATGTAATACGCAAAAAGGAAAAAATATCAGTAAGGAAATGGATTTTTGTAGAGTCCTCACACTATCCAACCGTGCAGTATTTTCAGTTTTAACATGGAGTTTTGTAAGTACTGGCTATACTATTTAACTGCTACAGATTTAAAGTTGCTGGTATAAGGTGTAAGAATTGCCAGTTTAGGATGATGATGTTTTTAAAGAGGTTTGAAATTAGTTCTTTTCAGTGTTTTTAGAATATGGACCACAAATACCAAAGAAGATCAAAGATCTCTGCAAAAAATGACGATGTATACTTAGGGTATTAAGTAAATGGTTGAGATTGTAGCCATTGCTCCTGATGAGCAAATCTACAAACGGAGAAAATATACTTCACATAGTTTAAGGTGACTGCTAGAGGAGTGGGATCAGTACAGTTGGCCGAGAGAAGCTGTAATGGTATTTCTCCACAGAACGTTGAGAAGAAAGACAGAAAGGAGAATGATTTTAAGTAAAGAAATGGGCAAAAACTAAAAAAAAAAAAAAAAATGTAGGAGAATGAGGAATAAGAAAAACGAAATTAAATATTTTAATGTGAAAAAAAATTCATTTAGATGTCAGGTGGTGGCTTCCAGTTAGAAAAGAAGATTAAACTGCTGGGCTTCAGAATTAGCAAGACTAAGACTCCTGATTCCTCATGGAACTGAGTCAATTGACATGCCAAGGCATCAGCTCCCTCAGTCTCTCCTCCCTTACTGGTGAGCCTGCAGTAAGCTCTTTCAGTTTTGTAACCTGGCAGAAAAATATACAGGTTTTAAAAAAAAAAAAAAGCGTTGCCAGATGAGCAGGTTGGCATGGTTCAGGCCCGGGTACAGTGATAGATACAGCAGAGCAACAGTGAGGAAGGAGTAGGACTGTGACCACCACCAGCTAAATTGGCTTAAAGTACCACAGGAGTGCCAGTTGAGAGGCTTTTTACATCTTCAAAAATAATTTTTGACTCCTTTGACAGCTATGTAAAACCTCAGCCTAATCATCCTGAACTAATTTGTAGCCTGGGAAAAAAACTTAAGGATAGCATTTTAAATTTTTACGTTCTGGAATCGACCGTTGTATTTGGTAGGCAAACTTGTCTGAACTTGTTTCCTCTGAAATTCTTCTCCTTAAGTTTTCCATCTGACTGATTCCCATTCCGTCCTCTGTTTTTCAGAGTCTTAGCTTCCTGAACTCAGTCATGCACTGATGCACAGCAACTTGTTTTTACACATTCTGGAAACAAAATTCCATTAATTTATCCATTTATTTGAACTGCTTCAGAATTACATGCCTTGCTTTTCATACCTTTTGTACCATTGTTGTCCTTATTTCCCTTGGCCTAAGGAAAAGAACTTCATTTGTTTCTTCCCATTAGTGCTGAGTAAATGAATATTCTTCAGTTACTCTCAGTGTCCAAAAATTTGCATCACTTTTTAGGTTTACTTCTTAATTTTTCAGCCACATCTTGTAACTGTAAGCTTAAAATACACTTTTTCTGGGTTTGGTTTGGGTTTTTTTTTTTTTCCCTAGGTATTGTTTTTTACTGCAAAGTGCTATGTATAAGAATATAGTCCATAAAATTAGCGACTATGTGAATTTAGGTATTATTTTGAAATATTCATGAGATTCTGAGGCTCAGGAGATTAAGAGGCACTAAGGTGATTTATCTTGTAGTAGAAAATGTTTTTTAAGCTGCTTTTGCTTATGGTTGTGCACCCTGTCTACTGAAGTACAAAAGTATAATTCTACAGTCTCTGAAAGACAATTCAATTCTACATATTTCTAACATCTAAGTCTAAATTTGTTTCTCCTAAAAATTGGATTAGAGCAATAAATGTTTAGAGAGCCAGAGTGTCTGAACAATATTCAAACAGATTTAGACAGAAAGATGTGAAGAGTCAGAAATCTAGAAGAAGTTCTATGTTACTTGTTTAACAGGACTCAAGGATCATTCTGAAAGCAGGTGGAAATCTCATATCAATACAATACAGAGTGAGAGTGAAGGGCAAGGCACTGGTAGTGAATGTGTAAGAAGAAATTAAGTCACCACTGGAACAGATTGGTGTTTTTAGGGTGGATTAACAACATTGCTTGTTCTCTGCAAAGGTCCTACAATATGCATCTGGCATTTAAGGTTAGTAAGAAGCTACAGGGGAGATGCTATGTAGAAATATTGCAGGAGTATCCTGTCAAGAATTTTCCTGAGCGTGACATGACAGCATTGATCTAGGATGGCTCAGTGGCTGCAGTTTGTTCCAGCCACAGTTCAGGTACCCAGTTGCGTAGAAAATGAAAAAGGAAAACCATTAAATGACGTTTTGGTGTAGTATCTGGAGTCTCTAGCAAGCTGTTCAGATGCAACACTATAAAACATGCAGTGATCAGCAACAAAGGGAAACACAGAAGTCTTGATTATTTCTGGCCCAATATAGCCTTTAACTTGCAGTGAAGTTTGATCAAATTTATACTGTGAGTCCTGCTAAATGGTTACTTTAGTGTCTGTGTCTGCTGAGGAGGCAGATTTTTAAATTAGTGTGTGGAACAGCAGGGAAGAATGGTGAAATTAAATATTTAAGATAGGCCTGATACATACTTTTCTACACTTAATTGTCTTATCGTGTAGGCTCAATTATTATAGAGAGAATAAATTATAATTAGTTGATTCTGGTAATGTAGGATTTTATGAAAAATATCAAAAAATTCTGGTCAGTAATTCCTGTAGGGATTTTCCAAATAGGTTACCCAGTCCTTTATTTTGGCAAGTCTCTAATCAGGTGCCTCATGATCCCAGTACCTCCTGAACAGAAGATGTTTGTTATACCACACTCTCATTTCTATATGCGAGCTGTCACAGCCTGTGCTTGCTTGTGAGAGACAGAGTTCTGAAACATGGCCCAGATACAAAACTTACGGAGTTTGTTGTTTATGCATGGCCTGAGTGGTCTTGGGCAGGGGGGAAAAATGTGTACGTTTTACTGCAGATTCCAGAAAACACTTTTTATAAAAACTGTTGTTTTATTTAGTGGGGGAAGGAAGGGAAGCAGGGCAGAGGGGGATGTTGATTTTTTTTGTTGTTCTTGGGGAGTTTTTGTTTGGGTTTTCTTAATTTAACAAGTTTTAGGAAAGTTCTCTAACTATGTTATAAACAAAGACTGCTGAAATACAAATTTGTTTTGCAAATTGGTGGATAACGGAAAGATATTTTTACTGCAATTTGATATCTTTTTTCAGAATGTAAGAGGTGTTTTTTTAAAGCACTAGTAATATTTTCAAACCTAAATTTTTGTTACTGCTGATGTCCCCTATTTCCAGTAATAAGTATTTGTAATCTGGTCTTAAAATGTAGCAGAATAAAATCTCATATACAAAGTGGAATAACTTAAGAAACTGACTTTGTATTACTATATTATGAAAAATAGTTGGTTCTTATTTGTCAAAATCTGGATGATAAATCCTGATCTTAAGGTATGTGATTAATTCCCAAAGCCCAAAAGGTGAATATCTTTAAACATGAAGGTGGTTTAATTTTCTTTGACACTTACTCCAGCTTCAGGTTCCTTTTTTCTTCGGAGAACTATGAAGAATAATTAAAATAAGACTTGTGTATGTTTGAATTATTCTGGATGATTACACTGGAAAATTATGTGACTGCATTAAAAAAAAAGTTAAATTATCATCACTTCTGTTATTCTGGAGTAGGTACAAGAAACTGAAGTATGTTGCATGATTTTCATTATTTACTAAGAATCCACTTATCTTTTGTAACTGAAGTTGCTAAGATTAAAGCAGTTGGTTAAAAAATTAAAATCTGTTGCATGTATATTTTTATGTAATATTTGCAGATGTCAAAAATATTTTGGCTAATTGAGACTATCTTAAAAGGCTTAAAAAATATTTTTTTAATGCTAAATTTATGTTACGTAGAAACAAAATAGTGATACAAACTGATAGGAGGAACTTCCATGCCTTCCCTCAGCTCCTAAGTGGCAGCATGAATAAACGTTCAGGGCTGGCTGGGGTCAAAAAGTTGCCTTTTGTCAGTTTGTGATGAAACCCGTGGTTTGCTGCCTGATGCTCCCGAGTGATGGACACCTCCCAGCACACACACCTGCGGCTGCTGTGTGCAGCTCCGGCTCCTCGGGAAGCCTTCAGCAGCTGGAATGGCTCCCCTCTGCCTTTCCTCCTTGAGGCAGGGACGGTCACTCGCCATCTGTCCATGGGGGTAGCCGCAGGTTAGGGCTGTGTCTGAAGGAGGAGATGTGGTGAGTGGTCAGGTGTGCCCAGCAGTGGTGTGGCTCCCTGGGGAAGAGGCGCTCCTCAAAGGCCCTTTGTGCTGGCCCCCGCCAGGCAGCGCCAGTTCTCGCTCCTGTCTGTGGAAAATAAGGGTTGGCTGGTCTCTAAAAGCTGAAAAGAAAGCTCAGTAAATAGCAGAGAAAGCCCTCTCCCTAGCAACACGCTGCCTCGAGCAGCCCGAGCCTTCGAATGGAAGGTCATATGATTGACATATTTGTCCCCTAGGGAGAATGCACACAATTAGTTTTTTCACTTCTCTGTATTTTTATGCTGTGTGAAAGTGGGCTTTAGCAGCCCAAGAGGAAACTGGCCAGTTGGAATACTATCACCCTCTTCTTCTGGACTTCATCATCTCTGTGAATTCAAGAACTGGAGAGGCGTCTGTGGTGTTTATGGAAGAGCTTATTTCGGTTTTTAAACAGTGTTTAAACATTGGTATTAGAGTACCAGTAAAGTGCACATGAGACACTTGGTGTTAGATTCAACACAGCTATGGGCTGCTCATAGACACGTAAGCAGTTGGAAGTAAATGTGAGCTTTTAGTATTCATTTACCTTTTAGCAGGTGTTGAAAATTACTGCAAGTATAAACTGAGTGCATATCTCCTTTTAAACTTTCAATGTTCTGTTTCCTTAGTTGGATTAGAAATGTAAAACTCAAATTGGTTGAATTTTTGGGTATCTTAAGTTTAAAACAGTACTGTTTCTCTAGATGGTAGCTTTATATAAAGTTCTGCATGAAACAGTCATTACATGCCTTGACCTTAGAGGCTGTGTGTGTGCAGAAAACAGTCATTTTGAAAATAAAACAATTCATGCAAATATTTTACAAAGGGAATGTAGGTGAAATGCAGAAACAATTTTTTTTATCACATTTAGCTGTCATGATTTCTGTTGAAAATGTGAGTAGAGCAGTAAGTGTGACAGATGAAGAAGCTATTAGAAGACCGCTGCTCCCTGAATACTAACATTTTACAAGTGGAAAAGCCTAAACATTCATGGGTTTACTCCATATTGTAATAAGTTAGCTGATTTTAATAAGTCAGTTTTACATTTTCAGGACGTCTCGTGCTGAAGATAAAAATGTCTTAGAAGTTACTACTGCAGCTTGAATTCCCATGTGATAGTGTGCAGCCCTGAATCCTGTGTTTAATGAAACACATGAGAGAAGATACACTTGAAAGACATGTACTAATTCACAGCAACAGTCTTTGTGCTCTTTGTCACCAGCAGTTAATTTTCTTCTGTTGCTCTAAAGAGACTTCTCACATTCTTTCTTGGTTACTAAATTTGATATGAAATGTCATTTTTCTTGCCTTTTTTTTTATTCTTTTTTTTTATTATTACTGGGTGGGAACACATTCAAAACATGCTGGACATGTTTTCCATATGAAAACATGCAATCATATTTCAGTGCCATTTTGAAAATGAAAGGCTTTGTTTGTGTACTAAACTATTAGCATAGCTGGAAAGAAAACTATGTAACAAAGGGATCTTGTAGAGTTTGCAACAAAATACTGGTTTTGAAACTCTGAAATGGGGTTTCTCCATATCTCCAGTCCCATCTTGCCCCCCATGCACCAACCCACTCCAGTATTTGAGTTAGGCATCTTTGCAGTTCAGGGGAATTTACAAGCTATTTGGAGAGTATAAACTCAAACTTTGAATAGAAACCTCCTAGGATGACAAAGGAAAAATATATGTTACAGGTCAGGCCACACTTAATTGTAAATATTGTAGTTAATAAATCCATTTTTTATATTTCTAACAACTGCCTCTAATTCGTATCTGTTAGAAAAACCATCTTGATCATAGGAAGCTTTGTAGCATATACTGGTTAATTTTTTTTCATAATTTACCTAACACTCGGGGTGGGTTAATGAATTTGTCCTGATAAAAGTGGAATGTGTCAACACTGTCTGAGTGTTTTGGCACTGTTCAGTCTGTTCCAAAGACTACAGCTGGAATAAAGACCTGCATAATATAGGTTGTGTTTGCATTCTGCTCTGTTCAGATTCCTAGGATGCTCATGGAACTCAAGATGTTGCTGGTAGAGCCATATGTGGGAAATTTGTACGAGAGGCTTGCCTGGTGCTATCTCATTCAGCTTGCTTATAGTTTAACTGCTGTTTTCAGAATTAAACTAACCAGTGAGGAGGAATTTTGAATGTCTAGCATTCCAAAACTAGAAATACCAAAAGTAAAGTGTTCAGCTCGAAGTTTTTAATCTGGGCTTGCACGTTGCTAAAAATAGGTCTAATGCTTTAGATTGCATAAATGGCTTTGGATTGATAGATATTTCATTTGAATCTTAATACAAATATCAGCAGATGTCTATGCTAGGAAATAAATCTGAACATATCTCAGTATTAGTCTGTCCTTTAAAAACATTTTAGAATGTACTGTAACAATGGAGTTTTTTTATTTTAGAATTTTGTGGGGTTTAATGTGTATATGTATGTCATGAAAGATGCATTCCTGTTATGGAGCATTCAGATTGCTCAAGCTCTTCAGTGTTGTGTATAGAGATTCTTATCACAGATTTTGTTAACATTAAAACAGAGGTGCAAGGAAAATAGGAATGATAATTGAAAAAAAAAGGGCAAAGCAAAAAGCAAGTTCTGAAATTAAGTATTGTTGAGGGTCTAATTTAACTTATCCACAGGACCTTTTTTTTTTTCCTTCAAAGCCCAAAACACTATGATTTAAATAGGAGCTCGTCACATCTGTCCTAAAGAAATGCTGACCTGTTAAGGTCAAGCAAATTCCCCCCACCCCAGTGTGTTAACAGCTAGTATCTAGAGATTATATATGGTGAGGCAAACTTGTAAGTTCCACTGATGCTGTATTTCCGTCTGGCTTATAAAACACACTTTGTGCTGATTTTCTGTACCTTATCTGTATTTCCTTCATGCAGAAGTGGAAAGCAGGGGAGGGAGGGCATAAGGACTCTCAGAAGTATTACTGGTAAGCCAAGTATCATGATTAAACAGGGGTATGTCAGATAAGGTGATGGGAAGTGTAAAAAGATAGGATGCCTTTTCCCCCAGTGTATCTTTAACATTATGACCAATGAATTTGTCAAGTGAAACAGCACAAGTCTTCTTTGCATATCATTTGAACTGAGAGCTTGCTTTGAAGAAGATAAGCAGACTGTTGCCCAGAAGAAATAATGATGCTAATTTATCTTTGCCTGTCCTCATAGCCATAGCAGTGTGTGTCAGTGTTGAAAAGGAAATAGAGAAATAACCGAGCTATAGTTTCCCACCTGTTCAGTGCCACAGTATTGTTGATGACATACAGGACTCTGAGAAACATGGCTGGTCTGGAAGTCTTCGTCTCAAAAGGATTTGGGAAAGTTTCCTCTAATATAAGAATAGCTGCCAAACTGTGAGAGAATAGACCTCTTTGACCAGTTCTCCTTAGAACAAACAAACCTACGATGTAGGATTTCTGCTCCATCACCGTCAGAAGTGTATAATCAAGGATGAGAAAGTCTGTTTCATGTGTTTACTAGCAACTTCTAACTATCAATATTTACATTCTGGGCATGGGAAACTTGAACGTCTCTGCCAGATTGTTTTGAGGAAAAGGGAGGATGAGATGTTTTCTTAATACTGAGTAATAGAGTAATTTACTAGAACTAAATGCCTTTAAAAAAGTAAAATCTAATCTCTTGCAGTAGGTAATTGATTAATAGTTGAGGTACTCCCATTCAGAGTCTTACAAAAAAGCTCTTTTCTTTGTCTTTTACATCTAGTTACCTGTCATCTTGTCTAGGATTTTGTGGCTATAGATACATCACTTTCAACAACTTAGATATGAAGAAAAAAAGACCTTCCAAACATGGATTTTAAGCGTATATACTTTAGCGTCAAAAATTCCAACGTGTTTTTAGCCTTTGTAGTATATTTTAAAATATATCGATGCCTGAGATCTGTTTTTTTGTTTAATACGTGTACGTCTAGGAATTTGTAGTATAATGTTTGTAAGGTTTTTTTGTTTATAAATTATGAATGGAAGGTTTTTGTCCCTGAATGGAGACATTCATGTGTAAAGACTGTTTGACTGGCGCATGGTATGTTAGGAATACTTACTGATCTACAAGTGAATTGCAGTGGAAGATTTTTCTTTGTCAGGGAGATGAAAGCATTCTAGAGCCCGAGAGTCCAGCCAGTGTCACAGTGCAAGCCTCCAAGCTGCAGCTGTTTGGCTGCAGAGCAGCTGGGGACTGCGGGAAGGCAGGGTGACAGACCCCTGAGGAGCAGCACTGCCTCCTGGATAAGTAGGATAAGATCAATGACAGTAAAATATTTGCGGTGATATACTGCGTTTTACCAAAATTCATATTAAATTAGTAAATAGTAGATGGCTTATACTACCAGATAGACAGTCTAAAGAATAATTAAAGTCTTCATATTTAGTGTGTGTATTTCCAGGTAGTAGAAAAGTTATGTTAATTTTATGTGGCAATTATAAATTACTTTTCTATTTGAGGAAGAGTTTTAAGTATTTACTCTTGTTCATTAGTGTTCTTGCATAACTGCCAAGCCCTCTGCCCTTCTGCTCGGAGTGCATGTAAAATTATTTATCGCCTTACCTGCATACTGAAAAATAGGTGTGTTCTTAGAAGAATTCTCTACTTGAAGCAAATGTGTGGAAGGGTGTATGGACTTGGACAAACTGTTAGATAGCTGGAAGAGTTCTCTCCGAGGGTGGCAGGAGAGGCGAAGCTGCTGCTGAGAGCTGCTGTGTAACCAGCAGTGCTGTGGAGCAGGCAGGGAGCAGTTCTGCAGGAGAGGTTGCCGAGGCGCTTGGAAAGCGAGTGCTCTTTAGTGCTGTGAGATTGCTGAGGCCCCTGGCCATTCTTTCCATGAGCCTGGTGGGACAGGCCTGCTGCAGCTGGCAGGGGAAGATGGAGACTGGTTTTTGGCCTTCGTGTTCCTGGCTGATTGATCCGTTGTTTTGCTTTGCCACCATTTTCTCTTCCCACTTGCTGCTCCTGCTATGAGCCTGAGAGGACAGCCCTGGAACAGCTTATGAAGGACTGGTCCCCAAAGCCAGACTTCGCTGCATTTTGTGCAAGACAATAAAACTGTCTGCTGCCTTTCCTAGGGCTGGGCTCGCTTGAGTTCATGAGAATTCAGCTGAAGTACAGGGATGTGACAGGGTTGCAAAGATGTCTTCCCAAATGCATGATGTTTGGAAGCTAGACTGTGAATGAAAGTCACATCACCTAAATGTGAGGATCTATTTGTTGTGAATGTATTAAAAAAATTGTATCTCTTTTCCAAAGCAGTTACTTTAAAAGAAAATTGAGCGTTATATGGGGAAAGCACCTATGTTTGTAGAGATATGTTGAAAACCTTCCCTTCGAGCCCTGGTAAAAATGAGAATCAGAGAATCTTGAGACCTACATGCATGAGACTGTAAGGCTCAAGAAGCTCTGTCAGAATAAAGTATCCCAGATATGGCACAAGTGAGTGGATTGTTTGGTTTCTGAATTACCTGAGCTGCAGTAATGTTCCTTTTGGGTCTGGCAGCAGTATGGGAGGGCAGTGTGGCCACTGGCTGTCTCCACTGGATGCTAGCTTATGGATCTCTGCTCTACCCTAAACACTGCTACTTGATCCTTCTTTTAAATAGTCTCTTTCTTTCCTTTGCAGTAATTTGTTAGAGGCTTCTCAGAGTTGACTGTAGGCAGAATCTAACAGTCCACTTTTCACCTCTGAAAACTGTTGTCATCTGCTGAAATCCTTCATTGACATTGCACAATGAAGGCATTCACTTTTGGAGTCTGCGTGCCTGTCTGTCTTCCACCTGGAATGTATCTAGTGTATGTATGTTTTGTGTATAAATAAGAAGCTAAACGGTATGATACTCTTCAGGGTACACTGTATGCACACAAGAATCAGAGGCATTTTAGTGCCTAAAAATAAAGGATTTTCTGAAGGTTTTGGAATATCTGAGGTTGAAGTATAACTTGGACATTGGTAATGAAAAGAATTCGTTGGTGTGTTTCATCTGAGCTCCCCTTTTCATGATATGAAACAAGCTCTTACTAATAGCAGTTATATAATAAACTGCATTCCTCTATGTTGTCTAAAGTAGGGGAGACAGTTGTGGTTTTAACTGGGCATTTGTATGGTCAGGACTGTCTAATTAGTTTGAAATTGTGGTTTTTTAGGAAGTGTTACCAGAGACTTCAAGTAGGTGGCACTTGTTGTTACTAGGGTTTTGAACCTTGCAACTATTAATCCAACACTGATAAAGATTAGAAAGCAAGTTACTTAAAATAATAGTTCTCACTGGCATTTGGTGTGCTTTAGGTCTATTTATTGCTAGCCCAAGTAGAGTTGAGCTACTGTGAGGAGTTACAGGCTGTGTGTTCAAGGAACAGCACACAGTGGTGTCTGAGCACAGTTGGCTTTGCTAGGATTTACTGCTTCCATCTCTTCCCTATTTGTATTCAGTGAGCATTTGCAAGTAGTTGCTTACATATGAAGAATTACGTTTCAAGATACCATTTAAGGCTTTTTTTTAAATCTGCATGTTATATTGTACATGATAAATACAAGGAAAGCACTGGAGATTTAAGAGGATGAGAGGTTTGAGTCAATCACTTGAGCTTCAACTTAGTAATGCAAATCTGGTTTTAAGTGACCTTATTGATGTTTGCTCAAAGTAGCTTCCTTTTGGTACAAATGACTGAGCTTTGTTGCAGCTATTGTACAGGTAATGTACTGTCCCTTTAGAGATTGCCTTTGTATCCATGATGCAACCTCTCTTTGCTTTAACAGAGTGCCTGCAGGAATGCCTGGAGCTAAGACAGGTCTCATGTGCCTCATTTGATCATCTGTCAGCAAAGAAGCAAGAGGATAGGGCAGGGAAAACATGTGCCCCTCACTCTGTTGCAGCTCTTGGAAATTTGAGGGGTTGGCTATTGGTGAAGGATATTCAAGTGGAGGGCTTGGTACCAGAGACTGAAGGACACGACAGCGTGTCCCAAAGCGTCCTGGCCGCTTCTGTGGTTTCACCTTGAGCAGAGGTGGTGAATGACTGTTCCAGGCTCAGGGTGCGAGGGGCTGGCAGGATTCTGAGCAGCACTGGTAGGGTGGTGCAAGCAGTGCTGAGCACCCATGTCCTGCAGAGGTGGCATTGTGCAACAAACAGTGCCATCTTCTGGGACGAGTCGGAACGATGACCTTGTGGTCAGCGTTACACGTGCTTTTAAAGTGGTGGGGTTGGGTTTTTGTTCGGGTTGGGGGTTTTTTTCTATCTAATAAATGCTTTAAAAATCAAAGTACCGGAAGTCAAAAGTCAGTGTTGATGTCTGGTAATGCAAGTCCACATCTTGCATCTCTGATTTTTTTACTGATACAGTATTTAGGGAAAAATTCTAAGCGGTGTTTCGAGGTCTATTTAAAAGAAGAAAAGTTTATCAACTTCTGAGCATAGTCTAGAGAAGTAAATCTCAAAAATAAAAGGACTTGATCTGCTTTGTTTGATTAAGTCCACTATTCTTTTCATAAACATACTTTGTAAAATCTAAGTAATTGCAACATCTTTTCTAATAGAAAGCAGTAGTGACCTACAGGAAAATGTTTAAGTAAGAATGATTACTTGGACTTACATCTCCTTTTTTTGACCATGTCAAAAGGGTAAAAATACTTTCTGTCTTAAAAATATTATCCTATAAATAGTTATATTGAGAAATATTCACTGTGGTGCAAAATCTGGGATTAGGGTTACTAAAATTATCCCAGAAAGTGGAATGTAATATTCAGCATTTACTGAGAGTCATTAATGGCGTAGATCAATCACCTGAAGGTCTTATTTGGAGGAAGCAATTTTAGTAACATTAATGGAACTATATGGGAGATGCAGCTGACATTGTGAGGCGGTTTTCCTGTTACACACTTCCAAATAAATAAATACATGAATGCAAACAAAAACCAAATAACAAAGTACAACTTATGGGGGGAGGGTAAAAGACTAATCACCATATTAAAAAAATCTTTATTGCTAAAATAGCTTTGATACGGTATACCCAGGATGACAAGGATTTGTGAGCTCTGGATAGGGAAATAGATTTGGAATTGGTTTTATTGTGTGATTGCCTACGTAATTTACCAGCAAAGATCCAATGGAAAAATAGTTTCTTAAAAAAAGAAGATAAAATTATTTTGCATGTAAATTGTAAATCTGTTGTGTCATGTTAAGAGTGCTAGAATCGGCACATTTTGTATTCCAAAGGGTCTGTGGGACTATGGTGTCTGACATTTCTGGATGGTTCAGTACTTAACTGTACAATTAATTTCTAGTTAAGATGGTAATTGAATGTGTATTTACTTTTTTAGTGTTAGTGTCAGCTTGCCTTGTCATACAGTATTTAACATATAAAGAAAATGTCTAACTTCCAGTGTATTCTGAATGTTTACTGTGTGGTAATCTTGGTGTTTATGCATTCCTCACTATTACAGTTAGGACTTTCAATTTCTGACATTTGAAAGAACTTCAGTGTTGACCTATCTTACCCTGTTGACTTTGAGTTGTTGATAAAAATCAGCTGCTAAAAGTTGCAAGGGGTTATGGCCCTTCAGCATACCTCACAATGAGTACTGTATTTGGTTAGATAAATTTGAAAACTATTTTTGTCTTGGAGTTTAATAAATTACTACTCCATAGTTTGGGAATAAAGTATGTATAACAAGCTCATTAACTTGGAAAATGCTGTTCCAAATACCCAGAAAATATTGTGTGAGTAGATAAGTAAAAATGTGAGAAATCCAGTTTAGCAAAGGAAGAATGCAGTGCAGCTCACAGGAAAGCTGCCCTTTTATGTATCTGACTTAGGACTTTCAGCAGTGGCATTCCATATAAGAGGCAAGGCGGCCATATAACATTAAAGTAGACGTTGGCCATCCCTCTTGGGTTTCCTGTATCATAATCATGCTTTTTACTCAGCGGAGTGTAGACTAAACAAATGGTGGTATTTCTGGAAAGACAGATCAGAAAACCTCTGGTCTTAAAAATGAAATTATACTGTTAGAAATGTTTTCTTTATTAACTGAAAAAGTGAGCATTTTTGTACTGAATACTACTTAATATTTATGCAACCTGCACAATACCAATGAAGTAGGTAACTTTAGGTAAGTAGTTTTTATTGAAGCAAAACCAAGAGTAGTGTATGCTGTGTAAATAGTAGTTATATCCTCATCAGAATACATCTTGATGTGCCAGAATTAGGAATTCAGCCTCAGGGCAGTTGTCAATATCCTGTCTGGAAAGCTACTAAAGATTGCTTGAGGGTTTTTTTTTGTTTGCTCCACTCCCCAGTAGTCAGTATCGACTATAGCGGAGCAAATTACAATAAATTGGTGTGCTTAAAATTTGTGATGTCTATTCTTCCTCTGGCCCAATAATACAATTTTTTAAAAGATAGCTTTGGGAGTATGTGAAAATGTATTTGGGAAAAAAAATTCCTTAAATGATTTCTAGCAAACATAACTTACCTTTAATCCTTAATTTTTATAATTTGTGTTATAAACCTTTTCCAAAACTCTTCTAAGATACTTGTCAACAAGACTTAATGATAGTCAACAGGCAACTTTTCACTTAATTTTATGGAAAGGTTGACAAATCTTGCTGCTTTTGTGACTAATGGTAAGCAGGTATTTTTCTTGGTTAAAACTTGAACAATTTTATTCTAGGTCACTTAGATCTTGTGCACTGGTGAATTCATAATCCTGACTTTCTTCCCATTTTTTTCATACACAGGCAGAAGGAGAAGACAGCCTTAAAAAGATGCAGCTGATGGAGCTTGCAATTCTGAATGGCACCTACAGAGATGCCAACATCAAATCACGTAAGCATGTCATAAGCTCAAAGGTCAATGCCATAGAAGTGTTTGCAGGTTTTGAATCTTAAAGCTACCTTTGGAAAATGTACAGTGGCAACTTATGTTGGAGAATGGAAGGCAGTAAGAGCCCAACAAAACTGTAGGTAGCTGTTGCAAAAGATTTTTGGGGGTAAGTTATTTCAGTCTGGGGTTTTTTTTAGCTTGTTTCTTGCTCCCGTAATTTTTTTTAACAATATGTATGGATGGAAATATTTACAAATATATAGTAAAAAAAGTCAACCCTTTAAGACGGATTTTTCTATTTTATGATCATTTTTTCCATAAAGCATATAAAGGACAGTAGACTCCTTTGCATTTTTATTTTTAGAGTTTTAATTTTAAAATGTTACAGATGTTCAGGATACTGTGAATACATTTTTCTGTATTATATTCCTTCCTTTCATCTTGCTTGCATGTGTACCCCCAATGTTATGTTTTACCAACAATTCATCAACTGATTTCACAGCTGAGTTCACAGGGATCAGTGATGTAATGAGCCATTTTTACGATTACTTCCATTACATTTGTGTGAAAATGCTTTTGCAAACGCATGTATGCACAAGTTTACACTTGAAAATTAATTACACGCACCTACTAATGAAAGCATATACCTATTATGTGTGATACAAATTATTTTCTTCAGTTGAAAATCTAATTTCTCCTCCTGAAAATATAGTTGCTGATGCTGTTCAAAAGTACATTTTTGCTGTAGCTGTGATACAGATGTCAAATGTAAGCACAGTTAAATCGGTCTTTTCACTAAGGACCTACTGATATTTGCAAATTTGTTTCTCCACACAGTCCCCATTTCAATGTTGAATATGTTTAAAGGTTGGAATGCAGTTAGGTCAATTTGAGAGTGCTTACACCAGTGTAATTATTCTGATTTGAAAAGAGACATAAGCAAGGGCTTTTACGACTACAATGGTAATGGTAAATCTTTCAGCCCTAATGAACACTGTGATATTTAAAGCTAGATCAGTTTTAAATATATAGTAGTCTCTAAATTACTGCAGATTTATGAGTAAAATAGCTTTCAGAATAGCTTAAATTGATGCAAACTTTTGCACAGAAAATTTTTTATTAATTTGCGCAATTTCTTTGTCTGGTCTGTTCCCATTGGTCTGTTGTATCAGTGTAAGTGGGAAGATGGAATTTTTTATTTATTTTTTGACTAGAGATTGCCACGCTAACACTCATTATTTGATAGGACAATTTCACTCTTTGTGTTTTGATTTTACTGAAAAGTTGAAAATGTAAAAGCTGTACTGGTTTATTTCTGTTTGTGAAAGGAAGTAAAAACATTTGAGTGCCTTTTTAAAATTATTTGAGGATTTTTTTTTGAAAAATAAAAATAATTTTTAAAATGCATCAGTCTCAAATCTGAGAAACTTCGCCACATTTCTTTTTTCAGGCCACCTGTAAGTTAATTAAATCAGTGTAGATCAGCAGTAGTGCATAGAAATACATAAATTATAACCCTTTAAGATTGACTGTTACCAGCAGATGTGCTAGTGCTTAAGTTGTTGTTCATCTGGTGTGCCAACAAGCTTCAAATAACACTTAATGAAATGTGCTAGCACCACTTCAAAAAACAAACAAAACCACCTCAAACAAAAAAACAAACCAAAACAGAAAAACCACCTATTTTCTTTAACTTAAGCAAGGCCATAGTGATTTTCTAATATAAAGGAAGTATCCTATTTGGTGAAATTTGATACAGAAGTAAAATTTGAACCTATTTTATTTATGTTAGAGCAGGGCAGGACCGGTTCATGTTTCTAGGTCATCTTCAACTTCACTGATCCTGCAAATGGGAATTGCGTATATGTTTAAATACAGTTTTAAGACATAGAAAAACTGTAGACTCATACAGCAGCTCTGCATAACTGTGTGTCTGTGGACTCTATAGATGCACTAAATTTTGTACTCTGTATTTGATTTTGACAGTATTTTCCTTGTATTTCCTGCATGCATCTCAGTCTCATGCAGTCTTGATAGCATAAATGAAGAAATGTGGTCTAAATGGAGCTTTCGTGCTGTGTAACCTGTTTGAGAAATCTACCTCACTGTTTTACAATGGCTTTTTTATTTTGCATGTTCATACTTAATCACACTGGAAAATGGAAAGCTGTTTGCATTTGAATGGTGTGCTTTGGCACTGTGTGATCAGCGCATGTACTAATGATTTCCTTTTATTTTTCTTCTTTCCTACTTTTTCCCTTTTTTCCCATTCTTTCCACGTTTTGTACTGCTATCTCCATACTTCCCTCTGAATTTCTTTGCTTACTGTAGCAGCCCTTGCCTTTTCTCTTGCAGCAACAGCCCAGGCTCCAAGGATTATCACTGGGCCTGCGCCTGTTCTCCCACCAGCTGCCCTGCGTACTCCTACGCCAGCTGGCCCTACCATAATGCCTTTGATCAGACAAATACAAACCGCTGTCATGCCAAACGGAACTCCTCATCCCACCGCTGCAATAGTTCCACCCGGACCCGAGGCCGGTTTAATTTACACACCATATGAATACCCCTACACGCTGGCACCAGCTACATCAATCCTTGAGTACCCTATTGAACCTAGTGGTGTATTAGGTAAGATCTTCCTGCGTGGGTGACTGGAGAATGCATTGCTTATGCTTCTGTTGTGTTTGCAAGGTAGAGGTTCATGGAGCTCAAAGAAAAAAATCTGAAGCAACAAACTTAC
Source organism: Platysteira castanea (assembly GCA_013397175.1). Classification (NCBI taxonomy): domain Eukaryota; kingdom Metazoa; phylum Chordata; class Aves; order Passeriformes; genus Platysteira; species Platysteira castanea. Next base: position 975,516 of record VYXC01000743.1, read on the forward strand.
CTCAGGTGTATCAAAACTGCCTAGGAGAGCTGCTCAAATGGTGCAGCTCTTAAACTTCTTTTTTTTATTTGGCATTCCTAAATGTGTGTGCTTAGTTTATATTAAAAATTTACTGAAAATAAATTCTTAGTGTTTGTATGATATTAGATGATAGATACATAGGCAAGGGAAAAAACCAGCTAAGTACAAGTTGACATCTATTACATGTCATCTGGGCTCCCATGAATAACAGATTAGTTTGTATTCTCTTAACATAAATTAACATCCAGCAGTTTTTGGAAGAGAGGACTTCTTATTTTGCTCTGTCGTATTAGTAGCAAAACTGGAGGGAGTGGAGAAGTCTTTGTTCAGTTGGAGTTTTTGTTTCTTTCTTTAGTACGCAACGGCTAAATCTCTCCTCAGCGTCAGAAAGCTCTAAATCATACTGTAAGCAGAAGGTTATTTCAGTGAATGAATATAAAGCAAACCAAGTTCTGACCAAAGGATGATAAAATTATCAACTTTACTGATGGCTTCTTTTATATACATTGCATTGAAATGTCCATCATTCTTAGTATTTCAGACAACTGACTTGGTGTGTGAAGGCAAGAATGATAAAGCAGCCATGACTATTCAGTTAACTGGCCAATATGGAACAAGCAGTTCCAATAGTTCCTTCCTTCCCTACCCTCTACAGAATCTAAATAATCTTTTCTCTTCAGTTTGTTTTGAATTGCATATGACCTTGGTGCTGCATAATGTTGATTTTATAGGACTTTGATCTTAGTTTGTTCAGTGGCAGTTATTGATTTACACAAATTCTAAACATCTCTAATGAACACTGGACAATAAGGTTCAAAGTCAATGTTTTGTTGAAAGTATTGCAAAAAAATCAGTGTTTTATGTGACAAATACTTGGTGAGTTATCTGTATGTGTACATGTTTCCATATCACGTACAGTAAAAAAGAAAGTGTATTTCAGGCTTCTGTCTTGCAGGATTAGTGAATCAATATCAAAAATTCTAGTAGGACAAAAGTATGTACCTCTGTCAGTTTATGGTTGTTGTCAGTTAACTCATAGCCAGGTTCAGTGAGCATATGATGACATTATAATTTATTAATTTCCCACAAATATGTAAATACTCTCCCTAGCTCCTCTACCCCCAGTCTGTGAGTCCACTTTTGTTGTATCTGGGGTAAAGTCACAGTTAGAGAGTTCATCAAAGTAGCTATCAGCTCTTAGTGGTTAGTGGCAAACCTCTCTCCTGAATTCACTTAATAGCAAGTAAATAAAAATACCATTCCAGAGTAAAGTTTATTACAGTGCAGGGAACTTTGATTTCTCACAGGATTTTCTATAAAGAGATAGAAGGGAAGAATAAAAATTACTTCTAAAATGGCATCTGAAACCACTGTATACTCTTGGGCTTAAACTGTGTGAGGTGTATTGCCCAAAACAGACCTCATCAAGAAAATGTTATTTAAAAAAGGAAAAGGGAGTGGGGAAAGAAACCCCACACTCCCACTTAAGCTGCCTAGAATAGATAACTCTTAATACATCTGCTCCATTATCTGAGCAATTGTATAGAGTTAATTTTATTAAATTTGGGGTTCATCAAGTTTTATTTTGTTAAATGCTCATTCTCATTTATAGTATTTTGTCCATTTCTGTGGTGGACCTTAAGATGTTTTAAAATAATTCTGCTAAAAATGGCAGAGAAATGCATCCCTATCAATATTTTTGGGGATGTTGGTGTTGAGATCAAATTTTAGTTGGTGACTAACTTTCAATTCCCTTCCTTTTATCTTCAGGTATGGCTTTCCCAACGAAAGGCTAAGAATTCAAGAACGGTCTTAACTGATCCTTCATCAGATCTGAATTTTAACAAATGCTTAGTTTCAGCAGCCTTGAAAAAAGCTTGGCCTAGCAGTCAGTGACTTACTTGCACTTTTTTGCACATAGACTTAAAATAAAATAGTGCTATTAATTTGGATTAGGTCCTATTATTACAGAGTAGCTGTAATTTATGAGTGTATAGTAGTATACTGACTGCTAAGTGTTCTATATAGTGTTTGCTTTACTAATCACCTAATTCATTGCAGTTCATACTTATTGACTTAAAGTTTAAAATCACAATCTGTAGGCTTGAAGAATTGCTTTAAAACTTTTTTTTTTGTGGTAGAACTGGAAGTGATCTTAAGGTTAGCAAATAATTGTCAGTATTAAAGATGGCATTATTTAAAATAGTCCTGCTGCAAGAAAGGCACTTCAGTGAATATGTGACTAGTAAAGCTTAAATGTGCTTGGGTCTAATAGATTTCATGAAATACTGTAATTTTGGGATTGTAAATGAATGGATTAAACAGGTTAAGGCCAGGATGTTTAAAATAAATGCAATATTAATCTGCACAGATAAACTTCTTTTTAAGATTAAGATTTGAAACTACTGTGCCTTAACTTGTTGCTTTTCTTAAAATGAACTTTTGTAGTTAATGATCATTTAAATCCATTTTGATAAACCTGCTGTTAATGTTTTCTGTGAATGTTTTCTAACTTTGTCTTGGTAATTGCAATTTAACTAGGTGCGGTGGCTACTAAAGTTCGAAGGCACGATATGCGTGTCCATCCTTACCAAAGGATTGTGACCGCAGACCGAGGTTAGTTTAGTTCTGCAGTTCTTGTTTGTAAGAAGTGCTTTGAGTGTACATGAGATTTGCAACACCACAGCTGGTTAACCAAATACCCTGTCTTGACCCATTCATGATTTTTCTCAAAAACCTGGACAGTTAATATTTTAAAGCTTTGGGAATGCTTGCGGTTTTAAAAAAAAATTCTAAACTTGGCTTTCCCAGCTCAATTAAATACATATACTTTGATATATTTAACAGAAATTCTATAACTGATTCAGTTTTAAGAATGAAACATCTGTCTGCATCAGGAAACGCTATGAAATCAGTGCTGCAATAATTAATTTGGTCGTGTTCCCTGCTCCCCCTCCATCCCCCCCAATTCGTTCTTTTAATTGGTGTGGAAATATCAGATTGGTGTTGCAAAATAAAATGAATGGATGGTTGCTTAATGAGAAAGAAGTAAAGGAATAAATGCCTCCTGTCTGTGTTTGGAGAAATCTGAAGATTTAGATTCCTTTTTTTCCAATAAACTTTTGAGCCACTGTACTGTATATTATGAGGAGGATGCATGTTCTCAGATACCTAACTGAATTCAGAAAGGTAAGGGCTGTGAAGATAACTTCAAAAGTTGTTTGAGTTTGAATTAGTAAGGGTAGGGGAAGGGAGGGTGTTTTGATAGGTTTCTTTTTGGTTTGTTTTTTCTTTTTTTTTTTTTTTTTCCCAAAATCTATTTCTTGGTATTTGCCTTTTGCTGCTAAAATGTGTAACCTGAAGGAGAAACAACTTTTGAAGACCTGTTGGTGAGATGACATCCAATATTTGGACATCTCTCTTTAACCCTTGAATGGAAAGTAAATCTTCATTTTTCTCCTGTTCTTCAAGTGTCATGCCTTTGGACCCCTGAATGAAGTGTTTAAGCTTATTGAGAAAACTGATGTTTTCGGTTTATTGACATTGGCTAGGAAGCAGTGTAGGGGGTGAATTCTTGTCCCATCCCTGCTGCTGACTCACTGTGGGTTTCAGCAAGTCATTTAATCTCTCTGTGTATGGTTTCCCATTGGTCAAATAAGGATAATAATACTTCCCTACCTCACAGGGGTGTTGTGGGGGTTCTTGTTTTGTACAGGGCTTTGAGGATGCAAAGCATTGTGTGCCAAGTATTATTATTCTGCTCTCATCCAAATCAGTGTTGTGCAGGTTTCCATGATACTGTAATATTCAAAAGTCAAATTCCAGTGACAGATCTGACATCTAACATTGACTACACTTCTCACAACCTTCCATAAATTAACTACAAGAGAGAATACAGATTCTGGTCAATACAGTAAAAAGGGCCCTCCTGGATATTTGCTATATTTATGTAACACTTTTATCTTTGATACGATCTTAGACTTCACAGAAAGTGTGAAGCTGATACAAGACACTACTTTAGTTTTCTATAAGATTGTTTTATATCACTGCACACTATTTGGAGCCTGTTGGCTTGTTCTCATTCCTTAAAAACTCTTCAATGGGGCAACGGATATGATTGGTTATAGCCCAAGTTTACCAAAACAAAAAAAAAAAGA
>VYXC01000743.1:979734-1043956 GCA_013397175.1 Platysteira castanea
TTTTGTATCTCAGTCAAGAGTAATAGGGGGTAAGGATTTGGTTGTCTTTGAAAGTTTGACCTGATGCTGCAAAAATCAGTTCTTTGCTAATGGTCTTTCATGATCTGCAGTGGTAGTTTCAGGTGACAGATGTGGCTGCCTTTTTGTGTAATTAGATATTTACCTGAGACAACTAGTAAATACACTGATAAAGTGGGGATAGGGGTGTTTTCATGGAGAAAATACCAATTTGTAGTTTATCATTGTAACCTTTACTCAACGTAGATTTTAAATATTTTTTGAAGGGCCTAGATGTTTCATCTGGGTCACTTGAAAGTAATTTAATTATTGGTATAATTTCACCTTCTTTTAAAATGCAGCGATATTCTGATAGAATGGCATTCATCTCTAGCAATATTGGAAATCCACTGTCTTAAATGGATAAATAAATACACATCCTTTTCCTGTGGAATAACTCATGCATACCTCTCTCTTAGGAAAACCACACTGACGTTTCAGGAGAACATTATTTTAAAGTCTTATCTAAATAATCCCAGTGTGTATTAAACTTACACAAAGTTAATTTTACATCTGAACTTCATTGTATTTTGCATTTTAAATCCTAGGTTATCACTGCACAGATCTAAAAGTTTCACAAAAGGTTTTGGAGACAACTCTGTTCAGCAGTAAAAATTCCTTTTAATGTACTAAAATTATATTGTAGAATTAAAATACTATCAGTATTTGCCATATTCACCTATTGGTTGGTCTGTCACCAAGATACTTCTATAGCTATGGCCATGAAAAGCAATGTCAGCAAACCGAAATACTTATTTTTTCAATGTGGAAATTTTTTTTTACATAGTTAAATGTCACTAAATCTATCTTTGCATTCATTGGGTCTAAAGTTGTTGTTTTTTTTTTTTTAATTCTAAATTGACTCTCAGATGACTCTGTAGTACTACTGCATTCACTTTTTAAGTAGTTTTTTATTCTTTGCATAGTTTTGGTTTTTTGTTGGGGTTTGGGGTTTTTTTTCCTGAGATAAGCACTGCATTTAAAGCAAGAATCCCCAAATGTGTAAATGTTTTACAACTAAGCATGTAGAATTGGTGAAGGGTTGGAAAATATAGCTCATTTTAACTCAGAATAAACCCCCAGTTTATAAATAATACAAAATTGAATTTGATTCATATAACAGAGAGACTGACTGATTTAATTGTAATAAACTGTAAATGGTGTTGCACAGTTGACAAACCTGTGTGTACTGTAGAAGGCCAGAGACTTGGCAGAGGATGTATCACAGGTGTACTGGTATTTTTTTAAAGGTAGCTTGCTTTGATTTTAAACTCCACAAGAAATATTAATGCTGAGAATTTTCTCAAATTTTTTATCAAACCAATTTTCACATAATTTATATATAAATTTTAATACCTTTTAATCAAAATTGTAATGAGTATCAAAATGCTTTAAGAGTCTGTTTCTAGTATACCTGTAAAGTGGTAAGATTGTGCCACATAAAATATTTATTTTTATTTTTTCTTCTTTTTGAAGCAGCTGTTTTAATTTAAACAAATCCCACTTAGCATGATTCTGAAAAAAAATTCAGGGAGCATTTGGTCTCATTTATGTTACAGTAGTAATTTTTTGTAGTGTTATGAACTGTATCCTAAATGACAGGCCATTTTTATTATGTGAAAGTAAATGAACCCACAAGAAAGATTGTTAAATCAATGCTATCTGTGACTATTACACCTACTGGATTTCATTTTATGTAATGGCACAAATCTGACTTTGCACTGAGTACCTTTCTCACTTTCATCTCCTCTGCCTTAGTCAAAATGGCAACAGTACGGAAACTTTTATCAACCTCAGAATTTATTAGCTCTAATTAAGCTGTTGAATAAGTCTTAAAAAAAAATATAAAAAATCATACTACTGTTAAGTGGACCAAGTTTGGTGAAGGAGAATGCGAGAGAATGATTAAAGAAGGAATAGCTCAAGAACATTGGGAATGGTAACTTTCCACTTGAGAACTTCTTTATGTTTTACTGTAATTTGTTTGTGGTTTTGGGTTTTATTTTTTTTGTTTTGTTGTTTTTTTTCTTTTTTCCTTTTTTTGCAAAAGAAAATAGTATTTACAGGTGGCTTCTTTTAAAATATAAAAATATAAAGCAGGAATGTATATGAAATGTCAGATTTTATTGTATTTGCAGAGTATTAGCTTTGAAAATGAATAAAGAGAGCTGTTTGTAGTTTTAAAATGCCTTATTAGTATCGATTAGATATTTTCTCTATTTTTTCATGTACTTAGAGCTTTTTAAGTATAGACTTTAAAATGGCAGGACTTTTACAGTGTTTACATGCAAGTGCATTTTATAAGTGTCCTATATGTGTAAAATAGTATTTTGAACGGGAAAATGCTGGCTATAGTAGCAGGCTGAGCGTTTTCCTGGTTTCCACGATGATGCCTACGTTGCTAGACTACAGTTTAGTACTGCTTTGTATCATGAGGCCAAGAAATTCCATGTTGTTTGTAAATAGAATAAATGAAAGGCAATAAAAAATTTATTGAACAAAAACCCTTTGTTTGGCCCATAGTTTGTTGAACCAAATTGTTTCTCTAAGTCCAGAATTCCTTAGATTACTCCATTCTTTTAACAACCAGTTATTAATAATCACATCCATCATTAATAGTTGCTTAATGCTTGCACCTGGGGAGGTACTAATGCTTAATAGCAGTCAGATACTGATGCTGTGCACTGACTGTTGTTCCAGAAATCTTCTACCCAGTTCAAAAACTGTTCATCGTTTTTTGTTTTCCAATTTCCTTCATCGACTGCTACTAACCATTAGTCGTTAGTCATATTTTATCTCTATTTCTCCTGTTAACCGGTTTTGTGGGAGTGGGCTTCTCCTTCACGTGTCCAAATCATGATGGAGGGCTGTCATGATTTTATTGCATTCTGTAGATGGTGTCGATCAGTATGTCAGAATTAAACATGCTTGTTTTTTTTATTAGTTGTGATTAGTTTTCATGTTGTCATTAAGCCGTCACTAGCTGGAACTAATCTCTTCTCTATCTTTTCTTTCTTTTTTTTGTTTTGTTTTTTTTTTTGTTTCTAACCACCCAGCCGCCACCGGCAACTAACCTATGACCTTCTGACCTCTGAACTCTTCACCCAATGATGACCTGACCATGCCTGCCTGCTGATCAGTTAACTGGTAAACGCCTTTGCTTGCCTGTCTTCAGTGCAGCGAGCTGGGGCACTTGTCCGTTCGTCTTACCATCTAACAAAACAGACAAAGAAATTGTTGTCCTCCAACTCCGCTTTTTGTTGTTCTCCTGTTTGGGTGAAAGTGGTTCTAGAACCTGCACTGAGTAGTAGTAAAGCAATAAGGTCCAACTCATCCCTCCGCACTGATCATCCTCTAGTGTCCCGCCCCAAGCGAACGGTAAGGAGGCCTCGCACGAGATGGAGACAGATGTCCCTTAACTACCCAATGACAGAGGCAGTTACTGTGAGAGACTTCTAGGAATATTTTTCTTCTCAGAAAAAAAAAATTAAAAAAAAAAAGACAAAGCTCTCTCTGAATGTACTGTGTGATGATGCATCATGCATGAACCTTTGGTCAGGGATGTCATTGGGGAAGGGATTCCAAAAAGTATTCAAAATTTGATACGCTCTTTAGTCACTACCAGTGCCCTCAAAGGGCAGACGTTGCAGCCTTTTTTTCTATTGCCTGCCAAATTGGACATTTTAAAGGAAAGTGTGCCATGAAAAGCAGATTACGATGACTTTTCAGAACTACATTAATGCAGAGAACAAAACAGCAACACTATTAAAGCGAAATATGAGTTTAAATTGTTTTAACCATATTTTAATCTCCTTGGAAGATTACATGAGAACAAGGTACATGCATTATGTGTCACATTACTGGGCAAACTGTTCAAATATTTTTTTTAAACCTCCCTGTATAGAAAAAATTTCATTAAGGATGTAAAAGCCATGCTTGCCTATTTGCTGTATACATGTAATGAAATTGTAGATAAAGTGTAGTGCATTGAAACAAAATGAACAAAAAAGTAGATACTTTTACTATACAAGGGTGCTGGTGCAGAAAAAAAAATATATTTTTGGAAATGTAGCATTTTATACTTTCAAGTGTTATAAAAAAAGAAAAAAAGAACAAAGAAACCCTTTATTTCATTAAATGATTTTTTCTGGTGGTTGTCAAGAAACAAAAGACCAAAAGAGCCTTTTAGTCTTTCTTTTTTATTTTTTAAGTATTGGAATAAGTCTAAAGAAAAGGAAGTGCCTTATTTTCTTCATGGTCATTTAGTCAAATGTCTTGTATAATCAGCTTCTCCCTCAGACAAGTTACTGCATGTCACTCAGTCGCCCAGTATGTGAAAGAAGCTGTGAGGGAAGACAAATGATGAGTTGACCATATTAATTACCTGATTTTTGCCATACTAGTGTGATGTGACTTTGCCAAAATCTCATTAAGTGAAGTATTTGCTAAGTTTTCATCAAACCAGCCCATTATTATTTCAACCACTCTACTTTTTAAATCATAGCAAATGCCGTACTTGTGCAACCTAAACCAAAGGGTTCTGTGATACAGACTGTCTCATGCTAAAGGAGATTATTAGCTGACAAATGTTTGTAGAGCTGGAAGTTATGTCATTGTTGTTCAGGGATGGAGAGGAGTTTACTTGATTTTGGTCAAAATAAATATATATCAACTCTAGTAGGCTTCGGCATCACGCAGGTTCTGCAGATAATGAAACTGAAAGTGCTCAGCGAGTTTTCAGTCAGTTCCTGAGCACGTCCCCAGTTTTCACAAACAGCTCCTGCAGTGGCAAACAGCACGGAAGTTACGTACTTTTCAGCTCGTCTTTGACTATTGTTAGATCTGGCCCATTGGCTTTTCTTCAAAAGATAAGCAGGAGAGGGACTTCAGCCATTTGAAGTCCAGCTATACTTTATTTTTAACCCTTGTTTCCACACGAGGCTCGAATAGCTGGGCAATTGCAAGAGCTGAAGCTGCTGAACGCACAGTATTTAATTATGAAAACATTAAGTATGACTTTGTGGGGCTCAGTACTAAACTTGGCAAATATCAGGTGATAATTTTATTCCCCTCTTGTCAACTTATTCTCCTCCTGCAAATCTTCACAGCTTCCAAATGAAAGGTCAATAGTAAGCTAAGAGGGCTTACATTTTTAAGCCACCTGCATGGTGACCTCATCTAACATCTTGTCTCACCTGGAAATAATTATCAGTTTATTTACTATGCAATAGACATTCATCCTTTCGTATTCAGCTAGAATTTTGTTTATTGTGCCACCGGCTTTGTCTTCCTGTTACACATACAGTTGTGTTGATTTTATTTACAGTATATGCTGTGCCATTTTGATTTTATTTTGGTTGGTTGGTTGAATAAACTTGCGACACTCGAACATTTGAAGAGAGATTTGCTAAAACAATACCAGTATTTGATCCAGTTTCATCTCAACTATGATAAAACCTGGACATTTTAGACATTTATCAAAGGTCTTTTACTGGGGGGGGAGGGGAAGTGTATGGAATAGATGTGTGACATGTGAAAGTAATGTTTGCTCTGAACAAACTTCTGAAAACTTAGCTGACAAAATTTTGGATCAACTTAAAGCATGACTTTTGAAATCTCTGAATGCCTTGGTTCTCAGTATTATCATTCTTTAATGACTTTTTCTTTATTAAAATAAGTAGTTTTAAGACTTCTTTCTGACAGTATTATGTAATTTTTTTAGAGTGGGTAGATGGGAGTGTCGCTTGTATGTAACCATACAGATGACATGTATTTGTCTATTCTTTATTATCTTAGTAGTTTCATGCTATGTATGTACCATAACCAACCTATTGCCTATGAGAAACATGTAAGATAATGTATTTACAGCCATTGTTACAAGTTTATAATGTATTTTTCTATCTTGTTTTATATGTATGTTATATAACATTCAAAAGAATTTTTTTCCTGATTGAGAAAAAAGGATACAAAATGCAAAACCCACAATTTTGATAACTGAAAAATTGCCAATTGTTTTGCAGTACTTTATTATATTGGGAGTGTTGTCTTTCTTGGGCTTTTAGTTAGCTACTGATGAATACATTAGACATATTTGGGTTTTAGTTGGGTTTTTACATAGCTTGCATTTTAATTCTTTGGTTCTTTGCTGTTTCTATTAACCCATAGCATTATTTTAATAAATGTTATAATACCAACCTACTAACTCTGGACTATGTCTGTTTATTAACCATTACATGTTTAATTAAAATAAACAAATAAAGACGGAAGAATGTAAAGTCTTGAATTACTGGACTAACCCTGAAGAACGTGACCACAGATAACACAACGTGACTTGTTTTTATGTTGTTTGTCAGCTGACATTCTGCACACTACTATTAAGTTGGCTTGGGTCATTCTGGCCTTTTACCTTGGGGAATAGGTGCCAGTAGAAATGGGAACAAAGTAGCATTTTTTGAGGCATTCTTCTTGTAGAGTCTCGCCACTTGCCTTTCAGCATCTGCATTACTAATTCCACACTTTCTTTTCCTTTCTCTAAAATAATTACTGTTGGCTCACAGTGAAAGAGCAAAAGATGCCAGTGTATTGGTAAATCCTGACGGTGTACAGAAACCAGTTTGATTCTTTGTTGAACCATTCAGAGGTTGCAGTTAATATCCCAGTAATTTGTGATTTGTTGGTTTTGGCACCTGATTCACTGTTGCATCATGTGACGTTTCTAAGCACAAAATCTTTCTGGATAGAACTGCTGTACATTGAAATACAAAACCTGGGGGTTTCCTTTGGCAAAAGTGCTTTATTTATGCCACGCTATTTCAAGTAACTTTTTTTGTGGTACTTCTGCTGTAGTCTATCAGTATTGCCTAGCTCAGGGGAGTACAACTTCTGTAAGCCAAAGGTCAAACTGGAGCTTTTCCTAATGACTGCAGAAAGCACAAAAATACACCTTTCACTAAATTACCGAGCAACATCCATTTCAAATTCCAGAGCTGCCTTTATGTCATCTTTATCCCTGTGGATGACTGGAGCAACATGAATGCAGGGAATTGAAATGGTGAAAATGCTGTTTTGAATGTACATCTATGCAAATATTTTTACAGAAATGCTTCCCCTTTCTTACAACTACACTGTCTGAGGCTCCTTTACATTTCCCAGGTAGTTCTCCTGGATTTGTAACCTTGAGTGGGCAGTAGCTATTGCTAATGTCAAGGGACATCCTTGATGTAAATAACTTTTCAGATATCAAATCCATTTTTTTTCCTGTAGATAGTAAAATTTCAGATGAGTCTGAATCTGTTCAAATTCCTCCTTTAATTTATGAAGTTTCAAACTATTTATCTTGAAATACATGCAATTTAAAACTTTATAAATAGAGTTCTCACAGTATTGCTAGAATTTAAAATTTTATGCATCTTTATTTTATGGAGAAAAATAGTCTAGCTTTGATGATGTTTGTTAGTTTTCTAATGGCATGTAGTTCTTTGTTTCACAAAAATTTTAGGTAGAGCTGAAATACCAATACATTTTGAATAGTTTCACTTGTGTGGAATTTTTTTTTTTTTTAATTCAACAGATCATGTTGCTATCCTAAAACTCAGACACAGGCAGATGATAAGAATATTAGATATATACAACAGATAGTATCAGGACCTTCTGACTGGATAATGGAACAACTGTCATTACAGAGCAAATAATTTATATTCTTAAAGAATTTTATCAGAGGCACACAGTTTGGTGAAGTACTCTGTCCAGTATGGGTGAAACTATTCAGATGGAACAAAATTTTAATGTTTTATATTGAAGAATACTTCTAGTCTGAGAACTACTGCTTTTCTGTAATATTTTTATTATTTTGTATTTTTATCAATAGATATTAACTACTGTCATACTTGGTCCACAGTGCATGTTCATCTCATTCTTCAGTATATGCAGTAGTGAAAGTTGCTGTAAATTTTGTAGTACTTTAAAGATGAAGGACAGAAAAAAATAAGAAAACTCTAAAATCAAAATAATATACTCATTACAGTTGTCCACCAAAGGCATTTCTCAATTCACCTGAGTGCCTGTCTGAAAATTTAACTATTTTATACTTTGCCTGCTTACAGGAAAGATACTAACTGGTTTTAGAACTGAATCTGAGGATGACTTCAATATTGCTAAATCACTGAAGTTATTTAGCTTCTTAATTATTATTCTGAGGTTAAATTGTCTTAACATTTGAAAGATCATACATTCAAGACAATTAGATAATTGCTCTTTGATCCAAGAAAGTGGGATTTATCGTAGGGTATTTTTTGTTTAGTAGGTCAGAATATAAATAGAAATATCATTAAGCCTTTCAAAGTAAAATCTGAGCAATGCTGTTCACATCTTAAAGTGAACTGTTGTACCAAAGTGCAACAAATTTGGTTTCTCTGAGAGTATTTTTGTGCATGTTATAAAGTGCCTTCAAGAACATCCTTCAGATATTTTTAATGAGCATATGTTCAGTGTACTGACAACACCGATCTTTTACTTGAACATACCTTTTAAAAGTGTGTTAAAAATCTACATGTAGCAAAAGGTTTATTGCCAGATTGTACTCTGGGAGGGGGACCACTAAAAGGTTTTCTGCCCTGAAAATGCAGGGAAACATTGAAGTGTGTTACCATCCATTTAGAAATGACTTTAACTTGGGGGAAATGTAATTAGGAGTATATGAAACTGAGTTCTTTGTGTCTGGATAAAAATACCAGTTATCAGAAGTAGCACATTGTACAGAATGGAGTCTGAATAACACATTCCTAGGGCTGGAAGTACATAATTGTTCCTGGAATTTCTATTTTATTTTAATATGTTTGATATATCTTTTTCTAAAACACTGTTAATGGAATACTGCCCAAATAACACTTGACCCATAACATTAGCACGTGGTAATCAATGTTGAATCAAACTGGTTGACAAAAGTACAGTGCTCTTCCTTCTCTGTGCCTGCGCACTAATTGCAGGTGGTGCATAGGGGCTGGGGCTTAGGCACAGCAAGTTGCAGTCCTAATTTCTTGGTGCCTGCAGTTCGGGTGTCCGTCTTTGACAACAGACTAACTGGGAGGAATCTGCCTCCCAAGGCAAAGATCAACTGAGACCTGAAACTCTTAGTAATTAATTGAAAATACAGCAACAATAAAGCAATATATATACATATATGCTTTGTATTATGGCAGTTTGTGTGAAACATTTAAGGTTTTGTTTGTGGAAAATAATGTATTCTGAGGGGAAAAGCAAACATGGACATTTCCAAAACACATGTAAATAAACACCATTTATGACTGTACATTATGTGCAATAAAGTAACTGGAAAAAGGTGCATGTACTTTATCCTCAAAAGAAAACTGACAGCTCTCAAAGCTGTAGCTATAGTTTTATTTTCTGAAAAGTTAAATTTTATTCTGTATCTAAGCAGCAGAATAAAGAATGTACATTTTTTCACACTTAAATTTTCATTAATGCTTCTAGCAGTGTTACGAAAGATGTTAATTGTTGAAGAGGCCTAAAGTTTCATGGTTGTCCGATTTTCAGGGTATGTTTTGCTTAACAGTTTCTTATCACATACGCTGTTTGTAACTGTAAATGGAGTATGCATTATATACCATAAACATGCAATACACTTCTTGCATATGGATTTGTGGATGCACCAATTCTATAAATCTCTCAAAGATGACCAAGTGATTTTGATGTTATTGTACTTTTGTAGGCATAACTGTTACAATTGTTCAGAGCAAATAAGAAAGAGGAGTATTACTTTACTATAATGTTAACATATTGGTTTGGGGAATGGTTTCTGATTACTGTAAAAAATGAAGATGTCTGCCACCCCACATAGTGTGAACCTAGCAAGAAACACACTTATGAGAAGAACTAGATTATGGTGTTCTACATTTTCATTAATATTTATGTGATTATGCCTGGTTTTAGTTAAGGACAATTTCTTTACCAAGGTATTCTTCGCTAAAATTCCTTCTACTTAATACTGCTTAAATAAAAAGATGTTTGCTTCAGAAGCAAGTGAAGTGGATAAGGTTAAGAGTGGCATCTTTGGAGGTCTGGTAGAGTAGGGGAGAGGAGGCTAAATGCCACTGCTAAGGCACACTTCTGCACTCCCAGCATAATTTGGCATAACTAGTCTTCGAAGACACCTTCCATGATGAGCCTCACCAAAGTAGTGGCATAGAGTTGTGTCTGAGCTCGCTGTAGTCTCCGAAGTTCACAGAATGTAGGGATGCTATCTGGCATGTGCCACTCGAGCAGGTGAAGCAGCCCGACCTCGTTGCTGTTACTGGGAGTGCCAGCTGCCTGTGCCCCGCAGTGCTGGCCTCGAGTGTGGGCACAGCCTCACTTGGTGTGCTGTCTCTGGCTGCACTGGGTAAACCTCCTCCTTCATCCGTCCGGATCCCGAGAGAACAGAATTGTGCTGACCTTCCTTACCGCTTGCACCAAGTCAGTAATACCTCTTTATGGTCTTGTTCATGTTAGGAATTGCATTTTTAGGTCTACAAGTTAAAGTTAGATGTGGAGTTTAAAGACTGGAAATTTTTTATCATCAGACTTTATCACCATTCTACCAGCACTGTCTGTGTGGTTTGGTATGTTTATGGGGGATGGCCTGACCTTACTAGATGGCTCTTCGTTGTTTTACTACAGTTACTGTAGTTCCCTTGAGGCAATACAGACTTAACCATTATGAGTGTCAAAGTAATGAGAGACATTCACAGCAAAGAGTACAAAGTGTAGGGTCAGAAATTACTGTCTTTCATGTTGGCATTCAGGTCTACCAGCAAAAGTAGAAAGACTTTATCTGACTCTTTTCTTGATGCCCCTGTGAAGTTCTCAAACAGTTAAAAGTAGACAACTGACAGCCAGTTCCTGTTGAGTTGAACTCGATAAAAATTAAAAATCACAAATAATCAGTAACTCCCAAAAAAGGAGTGTTTTTTTTTTTTTCACAAAGTAGCATACTATATATTTGTCCTTTTTAACTTCTGCCATAGCATTTTCAAAGTGCTTTCATCTTCAGCAGTAAATAAAGCTACTACTTTGAAGAGTAAACTGAATGAAGTGAGAGGTGAGGTTTAAGGAAAAAAAAATCAAATCATGGCACACCTCAAGACTGCATCATTTCAGCAGCTTATCAGTAAATGAAGGTGTTTTCTCTAAAGTTCATGTGTTTGTAAGCCCCTTATAAGGACAAGAGGCTAAGCAGAGAAATCATTTTTGTTTGTGGAACCTTTTCAGAATGAATTCTGTAGATTTTCAGTTCACTGAGGGTGGCCTTTATTAAGCACGTGGTACTTCCACTGCCTAAAGGTAGGAAGTTCCCAGGTCCTCTTGCCGTAGGTCAGTCATTGAGCAAACAAGTGTGCAGTGTTGATTCTAGTTTGCTTTCGTACTCATGTGAAAAAGAAGCCACACCTTTTGTATCCAGGCCTTTTTAATACCATGACAGATGTATCAGTCTGTACCTCCTAGAGCAGTGTTTTAAAGGGGTTTTTTAAAAATCAAAGTTATTTCAGTAAAATGGCAGGTTAAGTGGGCAAGAGTGTTACAGGAAATGTGTTAATACATGATAAAGATACTGGTATCCCTGTTTTAGAGTCTCACTGTGTTATGTGCATTAGAAACCCACAATAAAATGTTCATGTAATATTTATCTTGTTAGTTGTCTACACCTTTCCAGTTATGATTTCCAGACAAGGTGGTTTTCATGAGAGTAAGACTGTACCTTGTGCAGCTCAGAGATAGTGAAATGACAAGATACTGCAGGCCACCCCTGTGTATGTGCCTTTTCATAGAGCACAGCCTTTTTAAGGTCTTGACCTCAGATATTGGGTAAACATTGTGAATTTGTGATGCAGGGGGCACAGGTTCTTTGTTAGCCTATCTGCTAATCATCGAAAGTTCAAACATCGTTACCAGTTTGGAGATGTTACTGCATGTTAATTGCTGTGGCAAATTCCCTGTCTTGTTTTTAACATGGGTGCAATCTAGAGACCTTCAGATGCACACTACTCTAGTAAATCTCTGGATCATTTTCATGATCGTTCATGAAGAGTGGATCCAGTACTGCTTAGGGGGCCACGAGGCCGTTTACTTGCATGCCCTTGTGTGGCTTTTCCCGTATAACCTTAGGGATGAGACAATTTCGATTCTTTCCCTGAAAGGCAACGAATGAAGCAGATCTTCAGCTTTTTTTCTGAGAGAAAATAGGAAATGTATTCCAATGTGGACTGAAAGAAGATAAATAATAACAATAATGTCAGAGCTTTGAATCCTGTCCTGAACAGATGACTAAAAATTACTTTGGACTTTATATGAGCCAAGAAGAGGAGACAACCCTAAACAAGAGCAGCACTGTCAAGCCCATGCTGTGTTGACAAGAAGTTCATCAGAGACTGTAGGCTGGAATTTTAAGTGAGGAAAATTGAAATTATCTCGGTCCTTGAAGAACTGGTTTACCATATCTCCCTGTTATCTTAAGCAAGCTTGTTAATTTCTCTGTTGGAAATTTTTCCCTTCTTCAGCCTAATTTGAATTTCTTGTTCTTTTATTCTAAGGTTCTGCCCTGCCCCCTTCCGTGCTGTCTTGCATTTAGTAGAAAAATTCTCCCTTCCTTAGGATGGTGAGGTGGCACAGGTCGTTTTTGGTACAGAAAGACAACAAGTGAGACTTCAGGTCTGGATCAGGATGTTCAAGTGTGACATTATTTAAAAAGCCTGTTTCACATACACATGACTCCATCCAAGCAGATGGAAGAGAAATATTTTGATAGGGCATAAATCTGACATTTGGAACACCTGGTTTTGCGATGCTTCTTTCATTGCTGATGATTTGCACAGTTTCGGGCAAGACCCCTGCAGCCAAATCCACAGAGTACCACCATCACCTGAAGGGATGTGTCAAAATACGGAGTGTGGTCACCTAGGTTTTCATCAAAAGAATCTTTTTTATGGTCTTTCAGGAAGGAAAACACCATTGCCTTACTGTCTTTTATTCGTTTCAAGCAACAACATCAGCAAAAAAGAAAACCCCTGGCACACAGAGACAATACACCTGCCTGAGTGCAGAGGGGAAAGCGCTGATTGATAAATCCCCATCTTTCCACCAAGCCCACAGTAATCAGCTGGGCAGCTTGGCTGCTTGGGTCCATCTCTCGGGCATGTTTCTCCTTGTTTCCACATGCACAGCATGTATGGCCTTAACTTTGCCTTTTGCATTCCCCAGCTACCCATAATGACAGCTATTCTTTTACTCAAGTACCTTTGGTGCTCTCGTTCTGCATCTTTGTCCCTCAGTTTGCTGTCAGTGAAATGAGGCTAACAGGAGAACCCCAGCAGAGTGCAAGCTGTGGATGGCTGCATTCGAGACTGTAGAGTGCTCAAGCAGTACAATGCTGAGTGCACTCCAGTATCATCACAATGTCCAAGTGCCTCACGGTCATGAATGTACTTAAGAATAAAGCATGAAAGCAAAACAGAATACCTTTGACTTCTTACTTAGTCAAACCCGTGATACAAAGAGTTTGCAGAATCTCGTAGGCCAGCTGAGTCCTAGTCTCAAATCAGATCACTTCAGTGGGTACCTACCAGTAGTGCTGTCTCAAGGGATGGCCACAAGTTACTCCAGGGAAGATTCTGGTTGGACACAAGAGGAAATTTTTTTTACAAGAAGGACAGCAGCCACTGGAATAATCTCCCCAGAGAAATGGTGGATTCTCCAATTCTGGACACCCTTAAGGTTAAGCTGGACAGCACACTAGCCCATGTCTAGACCTTGCTTTTACCAAAAAAGGTTGGACTAAATGGTCCTTGCAATCCCTTTCAACCTGGTATTCTATGATTGTGTTCATAACAATCTGAATCCCACAGGCTCACTGGGGATGAACTGAGCTGCATCCCAGTTTTTCACAGCTGGGAAGTCCGAAGAGAGGCGAAGGGACAGAGATGCAGTTGTGGGAAACAGCGCTGCTTTGTCTCTTCAGCAGTGAAATGTAGATGTGGGGAACACTGACAGCCTGAAACCTGGGAGGACCAAGAAAAAAATGGGATTATATTGAAAACCTGGTTGGCAGGAGTGACATTTCCTCTGCAATCATGCAAGGTTCACATTGTTCAACTCTCACTATAACATACAATAGTTAAAACTGAAATGCCTTAAAATAATTAACTTTGAAGGAAGAACAACAGTTTTTGCAGCTTCAGGCCTGTAGTTGTGAATGGTTATGTTTGGGATGCCAATTTTTCAGTGAGCTTTCAATTTGCTTTGGAAGGAGAGAGATAAATGCCATTTGTGAGAGACAACTTTGGGTTTCTCAAGCAAGAACCAGGGTTAGCAGGTAGATATAAAACAAAATCACTTCATCAACCATATCACTGATCTCAGCAAAATCCAGCATTAACCAGTTTATCCCTGGTCACACTCAACCATCAGACAGCTGGCAACCAAACCCTTTTGGCCAACATCAGTACAGTGGAAGGTGGAGAAATGGGGATTTACCTCCTCAGTCAAGACTCTTCCAAAATTTTATCTTGGTGAAGTAAACAACTATGTTTTATTAGTTGTCATGTACCTCACAATGATAATAATAAATTATATTGATGAAGTAGGACTTTCACCTGCTCTGGATTTGTCTTCAGACTTCCCTGTGTGAAGGAACCTTGAAATAAATGATTTCCATTCTGGCAAGCACCTGGTTTAAAACAAAGGTGCAGCCAATGAAAGAAATAGTCAAACACCTGACTCTTTTTAGGAGAGAGAGGAGCAGTAAATAATGTTGCCTTAGAGCAATTTCTCCCTTGTCATGCCTCTCCCCTTGCAGTTTGCTGTCACTAATCACTGTGAGCCAGACTGCGCATGTGGAAGAATCCTTCAGACAGAGTCAGTGGGGCTGCTCATGTGAGTAATTTGCAAAGCAATCAATCAGGGCAATCAAGCCCTGTTGTATTAGATTCATTTTGGCTATTATTCCCCAGGCAAGGACTTACATTCTTGTCAGTAAAACACTGGATGCAATTCTGGTGCAGTGCTTTTTTTATTTTATTTTTTTTCCTCCCCACAGCTTCTCATTTCTTCTCACCTTTTTCTTCACACACACACAGAGAGCACTAAGAGACTCAGAGAAGCAGCAGCTTTGACAAGCAATGCTAACATGCCTCCCTGCTCTGAGCAATTCCTTTGGGCGATTTAGCAATGTCACTCTGGCTCTCAGCATCGCTTTCAAGTCAGGCGCCTCACCGCTTACAGCAGCTTGGGAAAGGGAGAGCCCAGGTGCAAAGGCAGGAAAAAGGTTCCGTCAGTGGCTGGCAGCAACAGGAGAGTCTGGTTGTGCCGGTGAGTCAGCCGAACCACTCGCTCCACTTGCTTATTCCAGCCACATACAGGCAAGTGCAGGCAGGGAAAATTCCTAGCTTTGATTGTAAGGAAAGGGCCTGCTTATGCCACCACAATAAACTCTGTTTTCCCAGAATGAAATCTCACCAGGCGTAACTGCCAAAATCCTGGGACGAAATACTTCTGCTTAACCCGACATATCTTGTTCTTTTCACTGGGAGAAAAGTAGTCATTTATGGTTTGGTGTTTTGGTTTTTTTGTGTTTTTTTTTTTTTTTTTTTATTCAATTACCAGCTTTGATGTGTCTAAAATGGGAATAATGGCATAGAATACAGTATCTGCTGTCTGCAGTGCTATCTATACACTTGCATATAAAGAGCACTTTTGTTTCATGGGT
This sequence comes from Platysteira castanea, assembly GCA_013397175.1. Taxonomy (NCBI): domain Eukaryota; kingdom Metazoa; phylum Chordata; class Aves; order Passeriformes; genus Platysteira; species Platysteira castanea. The sequence continues at coordinate 995,546 of VYXC01000743.1, forward strand.
TGGAGAAGAGGCTGAAGAGACATACTGACAGTGCAGCAGCTCTTTTCCTTTGTAGTGGATCTAATAGGCCTGCAGTATGAAAAATGCTGCTTATGCTTTGCTTCTAGTGAAACTCACTCTGGGCAGAGGTCTAGCGAAGGGCAGAGGCCCCACTTAAATCCTGCTGAGTCTTTAGACAGGCTTTCCATGTTCCCTGCGTCAGGTACAAGGATTCAGACAGTTTTGCATTCTGTTCGTGGGTAAAGGCATGTAAATAATACCTTTATGACTCAGGTATGTCTTGAAATATGCAACCTGATGGCAGACAGTTCTACTTTATTGTGCAGATATTTGTTCTGAACCACATGGCTTGTAAGTCATGAAATATTAATGGCCATGCAAATCTTCTCTTCTGTATCACAAGCTTTTCTGTGTTCCTGACCCCTGACTTCCTTTAATCATCTGCTGGGTGTGTGGTCTGTTACTATTCTGAGATATCTTGTGAACAGGGGCAAAGTAATTACTTGATCCCTGCCTGCTGCAAGAGTCTTTTTGAAAAGAAAATGGATAGCTCCAGAGACGCTTCCTCCTTGCTATAAAATCAGCCCCACCTGCTTGCTTCACAAAATTTCTCTTTTGGTGGCCTGAATGCAGACCTGCAGTGTTCAGTGCTATTTTCATGACTGTAAAAACAGCATTCTTGGATTTCCTAAGTTGTCACCTGCTCCTCCACAGATTAATTACAATTTTNGGATGTTACCAATGTAGGGAAATATGGAAATGCTTCTTAGCTCCCTGCCAGACATAGGAGAAGTCAGTGGTTTGGTGTCATGCAAGTCTGACTACCAAAGGAGAAGGAGATGTACAAGTAATATGGCTGGGGAAAGAGAAAACTAACCATGAAAATGCATTTCCCATATGGGAGCTATTTCAGTAAACCAGCGTGATGGAAGTACAGACATGAGTAGTACAAGTGAGCTCGTAGTGACTGCCAGGAGCATGGTGTAACACCAGGGCAATAATGACCACACAGTTTAATACAAGGTTAATAAATGTTGACCTACAAGTTTCTGGTTCCTGGAGCAATTTTGCCCAAGTTGCAGGAGTCAGCAACGCAGCACCAAAAACACTGCTTCTGAAACGGTGGGTTTATACAGATTAGGAGGTGAGGAAGACTAGCTAAGGTCAAAACATTCATTATCAGAGCTGAGAAAAAGGAGCTGGGATACTTACGGTGTTTGTAACATGCCACTTTGCAAAACCTGGGATGACACATAGGGGCCCTTCTGGGGCTCTGCTGTTCAGTCCTCAGTTGTGTGCTATTTCTGGGGATCAGGTGCCAGCCTGGGAGGAATCCACACCCTGNGTGCTTTCTCCCCTTCTCTCTCTCTCTCCCCTACTGATTTTTTTCTGAAGGCATCCTTATAAATATGCTGTTTTATTGTAACTTGTTACAGGAAGGCCCAATGATCTTTCAATGAGCAGCTGTAGTGCCTGTTAGTTATAGGGTTATCTTAGCCATCTCCCTAATAATTGGAGGCTGAATTAATGNGGGAGCTATTTCAGTAAACCAGCGTGATGGAAGTACAGACATGAGTAGTACAAGTGAGCTCGTAGTGACTGCCAGGAGCATGGTGTAACACCAGGGCAATAATGACCACACAGTTTAATACAAGGTTAATAAATGTTGACCTACAAGTTTCTGGTTCCTGGAGCAATTTTGCCCAAGTTGCAGGAGTCAGCAACGCAGCACCAAAAACACTGCTTCTGAAACGGTGGGTTTATACAGATTAGGAGGTGAGGAAGACTAGCTAAGGTCAAAACATTCATTATCAGAGCTGAGAAAAAGGAGCTGGGATACTTACGGTGTTTGTAACATGCCACTTTGCAAAACCTGGGATGACACATAGGGGCCCTTCTGGGGCTCTGCTGTTCAGTCCTCAGTTGTGTGCTATTTCTGGGGATCAGGTGCCAGCCTGGGAGGAATCCACACCCTGGATTTTAAAGGTGCAAAGAAAACTCACCTCACCCTTGATTTCATTCAGCAGCAGGTACCTATGTGTCTGAGGACATACGTGTGTCTGAGGAGACACAAATAAGAGGCTCTGACACCTGCCAGGTTCAGTAGAAAGAAGCAAATGACGTCAGTTTATTGACACTACATTATTTTTATACACATTCCAATACCACAAGGGATTGGAGAGCATGTTACTTCTCTCTCCATCCTTACTGGAGAAGAAAGGTGCCCATTCAAGTGGTTATATTACAAAGGGCTGAAAAACAGAAAATACCGTTAAGTAAACATCGGCTTTATTTACATAAAACTGTGTGAGAAAATATTTGACTCCAAGGTTAAAAACAAAAGGCTTATAGTAAACAAGGCGACACATACGTGTCTTTCTTTCACACCTTTCTTGGAGTTTTCCGTCCCCCGAAATGACCTTGGTGGCTTCCAGGCCCTGTGAGAAGGGCAGATCCACAGCTTGGCTCACTCAAATGGCAGTGGTGAAGCAAAGTTATTTGGTGGCTTAAAGTCTGGCAGCCTCCAACCTGGGGACCACCTACACAGTGACTGTTCCCTGTGGAGGGAGCAGCAGTCCCTGCACAGGGTGGTGGAAAGCTGATGTGCCACCAGCTGGTGGCTGCTGTGGGAGTCAGAGAGAGAGCAGATGGAGCAGAGAAGCCAGAGCATCCCTCCTGGCCCACCTGCAGCCCTGTGGTGTCCCACCACAGGATGATGCCTAAATGAGGGTAAGGAGCCCTGCTGCAGGTCTGGCTACCCTGTAGTCCGCAAAGGTGACAACTGCTAACTCAGGTTTTGGAAGGAGGTGAGCTCTGATCAGCTGAACGGAGCAGTGAGTAATCCTCATCGACCTGGCTTTGTATCCAAGCTGTGAGTCATTCTAATGAGCAATACCAAAAGTGCTGACCTGCCCATCTCATGCTTCCTCACTTGACACTCCAAGCTAAGTGGCAGCCTTGGTGTGCCTCGGGGCTGCCGTTTGGGCAGAGGAGAACCTGGGACACTGGTTTTACTGCAAACCTTACCGGTGGAATAAATGCTGTTGTAGGATGTATGTGTGCCCAAATACTCGGTGTAGGTAATTAGGAAGCTTTCAGTGGGTTTTCTGTACTTGGCATTCCCAGCTAAAACTGCAGAATTGTTTTTGATTTAAAAAACATTTTCTTACCCCTCGCCATCAAGATTTCAGTTGCACATCACTCTCTCCTGTGCACACCAACCTGGCTACAAAGCTGTAGCTGGCTGGACCAGTGTGCAGCAACTGGGCAGAGGAGCGTGTGGGATTAATGCTGGCTTAGTCCCTGTCTCTGTGTTCCTGGGAACAGCACGAAGTATGCCAGCCTCTCCTGTCCTCGCTGCTCGACACTGTGCCCACACTGCAGAGTGGGATGTTGCCTGTCCTACCACTTCAAAAGGCTGCTCCTTTGAGTGCAAAGTCCTCAGTGTCCTCGTTTGACTTTAAGCTCCATGTGTGGTACCGGCATGTGAAAGCTGTTTGCCTCTGGTTTGAATGCAAGGCATGAGCTGGCTTGGCTGCATGCAGAAAACTGCACTACTGGATGCTTTCATCAGCTTCCCCTGGGTGCATGGCACTATTTAAAGTGGAAGCACTTTGATTTGGAAGAGGCAAGGATGAAGGTGAAGGCTAATAATGGAAGTTTATAAATGCAGCTGACATCCTAGCACCCTGTGTCTTTCATGTCGTCCTTCATTTACTCCCCTGGTGCTCTCTCCTCTTTTAATGCTCTGTTGTTTTTCCTCCTGTGAGCAAAGTGCTGCTGAGAGTTACTGGGGTTTGATCCATTTATGTGCCAATGGGTATAGTGTGGACTGTAATTTAACACTGAAATGTGTGAAATGATCCATGAAACCTCCAGGGTGAACTATGCTAAGGGACCGACTTTCATAATCTGTAGATTATACTCTATAATACATACATATATTATAGAGTATATATATAGCTCATGACTAATAAGGAAACCCCTCTTATAGTTAATAGCTTCTAGTAGAGGCCCATCCACATAACATTCCTGTGTGGGTGGGTGGTGTTGGCAGCAGCAGTGGGATACCCAACTCTAGTCCTGATCTGGGCTTCTCAGCTAGGCTCCTGCTCCTCGTCAGCTGCAGGACGTGGGCAGCAATAAGGGCAGTTCAGCCTAGATTATGAGAAAAATCAGATACAAACAAGAACTGTTCTTCTCTGTTATCTGCCTGGGCTCTCCATGTAGGTGGCTTGGTTGGATGCGAGCCCTTCAGACACCAAAATCTGTGTGAGGTGAATCTGACTCATGCTGAATGTCCCTCAAAGCCCACGGCAGGTGAGGTAGATGGTGAGATCCTGAGTCCTCTTCCAGACCCTTGAAATGGGACCACCCCTCCTCTTCTGTCTCTGAAGCTTCTCTGTCCCTCCCGCCTCTGCTTTGCCAAGCCAAAGTCCATCTGGGAGGTGTACAAGGATGTATACACACAGCCAGCTGGCTTACACTGAAAGCTCGTGTATTTCACAGATAGGCTGATCTTCCCCACGGCAGCTCACTCCTTGCCCTGCAGATCCCTAGGGCCTTCCTATCTCACAAGAACAGGGGGAACTCCTCTGCCCCAAAATCCTCATCAAAAAGTGCTTTCTCAGAAGTAGCAGAAGGCAAAACAGAGTGAGTTCTGCAGCTGAGCTCATATTCAAGGGATTATTTCAAGCAGTCTGTACATTCCTTCTACTTATAATTTATTATTAACAGTCTGAGAGGAAGAAAAATAATTCATTAAACAGTCAGCAAGGCATTCATAAGACACTATTGAGATCAGGTCTCAGGGAAACACATGAGCCTTCACAAATATTAAGTTTTATCTACTCTGTTAAGTCATTTTACATAGGAAAGTGAAACTTAATCCAGCTGCTCTATCTCTGTAGCTGCTGCTTAAGGGGAAGCAAATTCAGATCCACCGTAATCTGACTAATAGGTTCAATATCAGCTCCCTCTTAACAGAGGGAAAGGAGCAGTTTCATCTCAGTTTCTGCAGTCTGCCCCATGCTTATCTATTCCCTGGTGGCCAGATACCAGAGTGGACCAGTGAGAGGAGTCCCCTTCCAGGGGCTGGAAAATAAAATGCCTTGCTGTGAGACCCTTCTCTCTTGCTGCAGGCAGGTAGCAGGTGCTTTCTTTTCCAGATGGGAGTGGCTCGTACTTGAGAGGAAAATTTGAAAAAATGCAGTTTCTCCCATAGCTCAAATCTGTATTCTTGGTTTAGCCAGCATGGAAGCAGTAAGGCACTGCTTGGTCAAAGAGCCAGTCACAAAGCCCCTGCTCTCCCTCCACTAAGGGACATCTGGCACATTTGCCTCTACCTCTAACCAATGCTACCACATTGTGGTGGGATGATTTGTTTTCATTAAGAAGCCGAAGCTCACCCTCATCCTCCGTTCTCATCCCCATGCATTGCTTTCTGAGCCTCTACCATTTGCTTGTGCTGTGCAGTGATGATCCTGTATGGGAAATGACTTAAAAAACATCATAAAAACATTTCTGGGAGCAGTGGAGTCTTCAAAGGAAAATTCTTGGGAAGCTGGAAATATGGTGGGAGGGAAAATATAATCTTTCTCTCATTTCAGATGAACTTCTGCCTTCCTTGAAATTCCTGTGAATTTCAAAGCCTTTGATAGTCATGAAACATCAGAGGAGCCTTTATGCTAAGCAAAATGTGTGTGAAAGCAGCGCTGGTTCTGATCCCACCAGGAGCTGCTGCACACCCCGTTCCTCTTCCTTCTGTTTGTCTTCCCTCAGCTGATGCAGTCGATTTGCATTTGTCTGGGTGGTCATGGCTGGGCCCTTACTCTGCTCTGTTGGATGACACCAGAGCAAAACACATTACAGGACTTGCCTGCACGGCCAGTGGCCAGCCCCGCTGCTCCCCTGTGGGCTAGCCTCACTGATCCACTGGGATGGCTGCACTCGGAGCCCTGGGATGCCCTGCCTGCAGCAGAGTGCATGACACAGTGTGGTTTTGTCCCAGCCTTCCTTTACAGGGTCAGCAGCAGGCAGCAAGGCCACGGCACAGGGCTTTCCTGGAAGAGCTCTGATGGCACCAGGCACCAGTGGCAGATCTATAGGCAGACACAAATCACTGTGAATGCAGGTCACTGAAAAGGACAGCACAACCATCCTCGCTGGGGCAGCCATTCCTTGGAACAGGTACAGCCAGTGGGATGGGGTGGGGAATTTCTTCCATGTAGCACATCCAGCCACAGGAGAATATGCCGGGGATGCCATAGAAATTGCAAGAGCTGCAGAGCTGGAATATGATTCCCACAAACCACTTCTGAAGAGGGCCACTGATCTCTGTGAGTAGGTACAGTCCTCCCACTTCCCACCCCTCACTTCCCAACTGCTTCCACTATCATGGACTCTTTCCAGAAATGATGCTGGCAGAGAACAGCATCTGGTCAAGCAAAGGGGGAGAGAGATGACCAGAGAGCAGAAATCCCAAGGGTAATGGGACTTACCTGTTTTTCTACCTGGGTAATAGTTATCCTGTGCAGACTGATGCATTAACGTCTTCTTTATTCAGTGGGAGGGAAAAGGCTGGCAGGCTTGCTGGGCAGGGGCATATCTGTTCCCATGGGGCAGCCCCTGCTCCAGCCAGCTGTGATGTGCCCCTGCCACATGCTTCCCTTCCCTAGGTGCCAGCTAAGTGGAGAAGCTGCAGCCTAAAGGGGAAGGACATGGCATGGGCACCCCCAGGGAAAAAGTCTAGGGAAGCTGAGGGGAGAAGACAGTGAGAGCACTGAGCCTTCCTGTCACCACAAGCAGACTGCAGGTGTGCAACATGAAGAGCTGCAGGTCTGCAGCAGTCATTGTTCAATTGTCATGGAGCCATTGTGTAGTGCTGTATTTCCCCACTCCTTTTCTTTCTAAATGCCTGCCCTTCCCATATTGTTTTCCCTTCCCCACCCCCAGTCCTGGCCACTCCCTCGAGTTCTCCCTCTTGGTCCCAATACCCCAACTCTGCCCATGTACCANAACAGTTGCCCTAGGACAGGAACTTGGGAGAAGCCCGCAGAACGCATGGCAAAGCAGAGGTCAGTGCATGTGTGCACACTGGGTGCTCCTCCCTCAAGCAACCAGAGGTTCAGAGGACCCTGGGCTGTGCCCAGGAACAGCCTTTTATACTCAGTCCCAAATTATGATTGGTCCATTTTGGATCCGATGTCTGATTGGCTCATTGTTCGAAGGGGATTGGCTCGTTAATGGGGTTTCCCCATTGGTTCTTTTTGTCCAATCACCAGTCTAGGGCTATTCTGAATGGTCTGTCCAGTTGACCAATCACTGTCCATGATGTTCCACCGTTCTAAGATATGGGAGACACCCTCGTGCGCCCTCCAATAGTACTTCACCTGTAACATTAAACATTTAAAAGTCCTACAAATCACATACCTACAACTGTAATTTAATAACCATCAACATGCAACAACAACTAATAAACTAATTAACTCTTAACCAATTAACCACGAAAACCAATATTGTCCATAACAATACCATCGCAGAAAAAAACCTACAAACCGCAACACCGTTGCCAGGTGAGATTTACCTCATCTCTCACAACTGAGGGCTTACTTGAATTTGACCTGCCCAGGTCAAATTCACCTCCAGATGTATCTGATCCACATGGGTTTGAGAGCCTACACAAGGGCTGTCCATGCTCCTCTCCTGTCTGTCACTGCATCTGTTTCCTGGCATTCCCAAGGCTTCCTATCGCAATTTACTTCCCCTGCCCCCTTTTACTGCTGCTTTGCACCATGTTGCTTCTCAGGATCCAGTTTGTCCTCTGCCTTGCTCCAGCATGCTTCCTGCCTGTAGCTGTAGATTCTCTCTCCAACAAGTAGCTTGGTTACTCTTAAACAAGATGAATAAGTAGCGGACTATTTTTGGAGTGATGTCATGTGTTCCACAGCAGGTGAAGCTTATACTTTCTGCTGGAGCAGTGTTGAGAAGAAAATTCCTCTTGATGGGAACCAAATGTAGTTTTTGAACATGTGATTGGCACAAACTACATAGGCAGTGACTTTCTACAAGGATAAGTGGAACTGAGGAGTAGAACAAGTTGAACCTTTTTTTTTGTTTTAAAGCTACCTTGACTGAGTTGCTGCCTTTGAACAAGGGTGGTGAGGTCCTGGGCAGATGTGGGACACAGCCATGTATGCACACAGGTATGTAGGCAGAGCTGTGAAGCATGTCATGAGTAGTTAAAGGCCTTGATGACTTTTGTTAAGATATGTCACAGAAGGACAGTGTTACAACTGGGGTTACATGGACCAAGGTCAGCATACAACTGAGGCAGAAGGCTGCAAATAAAGCAACAGCATTGTTCAGTTCTTCACATGACTAATGAAGCGTCACTTGATAATGCTGCTTGTCACTGCCAAACGCAAATTTAAGCACAGCTCCTGTTCCCACCCTGCAGTGTTTATCAAGCTGGTCCCCTTCAAAATGGACTCACTTCTGCAGAGCCTGCAGACATGATTTAATGATTAGCCAAGGGCCATGCTGAGGACAAAAGAAGTGATCACCTCAAATTACTCCCCACCCCTTCTGTGGACAACATGCAACAATTTTTGACTGAACTCTGTTTGAAACCCAGTGTACTGATTTCAACCCAGAGAAGAGAAAGAGTGCAACACATGTGCAACTAGAGCAGTAGAGCTGCCTTGACATGATGCTGCTTGTTATTGAAAGTTTTACTAAGTATGATTTTTTAGTCTATGATTAAAGTGTCCAGTATCTGACGCAAGTGTGCAGGTGTGGCAAGAGGAAGAAAAATTATGCTGAGACCTGGCAGTATGGCAGGGTGGTTTGGAAGACAAATCCTCTAGAGGGGGAAAATTTAGGAAAGCTTTACTGTAAATGAAGAAAGGAAAAACTAGGCTAGCCAGAAAGTCTCCAAGACAAATTAGAGGGCTGAGTCATCACCAAGTGTATGAAGTTTAACAAAGATAAGTGATGGATTCTGCATCTGGGATGGGGCAAACTTGGATGTATGCACAGAATGGGAAATGAGAGTCTGGAGAGCAGTGCTGTGGAAAGAGACAGGGAGTCCTGGTGGATGGCAAGTTGAACAAGAGCCAGCAGTGCTCTGGCAGCCAGGAGGGCCAGCCCTGTCCTGGGGTGCATCAGGCACAGCATCACCAGCTCGGCAAGGGAGGGGATTGTCCCACTCTGCTCTGCTCTGGGGTGGCCTCACCTCGAGTGCTGGGGGCAGTTTTGGGTGCCACAATATAAGAAGGATATAAAGCTCTTAGAGAGCATCCAAAGAAGGGCCAGGAAGATGGTGAAGGGCCTTGAGGGGAAAGCACACGATAAACAGCTAAGGGCACTTGGTCTGTTCAGCCTGGAGAAGGGGAGACTGAGGGGAGACGTCACTGCAGTTACAACTTCCTCATGAGGGGAAGAGGAGGGGCAGGCACCGATCTCTTCTCTGTGGTGACAGTGACAGGACCTGAGCAAATGGTCTGAGGTTGTGACAGGGGAGGTTTAGGTTGGATATTAGGAAAAGGTTCTTCCCCCAGAGGGTGGTTGGGCACTGGAAGACGCTCCCCAGGGCAGTGGTCACAGCACCAGCTTGACAGTTCAAGAAGTATTTCAGTGATGCTGTTAGGTATGTGGTGGAATTCTTGGGGTTGTCCTGTGCAGGGCCAGGAGTTGCACTTTGATGATCCTTGTGAGTAACTTCCAGCTCAGGATATTCTATGATTTTATGAATCAAGGAAAAGTCTTCTAAAGAATCGGAATGATTTTGGGACATTGGTCTAACTACAGACTAAGAAAGGTTGAGCTGCAACCCCAAGCTACTATTCTTAAGCAGTAAAAATCAAGGAACTTTTGGCCTTGCAGTACCCAGACAACCACCCACCACCAGCTGGCTGTCAGCTTCCCTACAGGCAAAATCATTGTCTTTTCACAAAAACCTTCTCTGGAGCTTCTCATTTTTCCTGACTCTCAAGCGGAGCTGTCTGATCTGTGTGGTAGCTTTCAGATGTTTTGGAATGGAGATGTAAGTAAAACGCCAAGCATTTAGCAGATCTCTCTATGGAGATGGCTGGACTTGACACCTCTTGCAGAACTCTAGGAAAGGGCAGGAACAGCCCTAGTACAAAGGGGAGGCAGCTTCTCCAGGACTGGAAATAGGGAAAGTAACAGAATGATATTTCACTTGCAAGAAAAAAATGAAGTCCTTTATTTTTTTTTATCTAATGCGGTTACTTTTCTTCTGCCACACAAGAAATAGTTTTCAAAAGCACATGGAGATAACATGTCTGGGCACCCATTGAAGCTGGTAGAAATAATTTCCTCACTTTTGTAGGGCAAAGTAAAGCATGGCTGCTGCTTGAAAGAAGAGCTGGTTGAAGATTGCACCCATCCTGCAGTAAGTTTTAGGGGGATTTTTTCCTTACTAGACCAAGCAGAGGTTTTCAAGTCCTTTTACAGGAGAGAGGTGTTCATTGTCAAAGTAAAGTTTATTTTGGTTTGCACCTCTTTCTCTGCAGGTGCAACAGAGGAAACATCATTCAATCATTAGGCCAATGGATATCTTTCAGCTCTGACAAGGGAGTGAATGCAGGTGATCTGCTCCCTTCTGTCGCTGTAGGACACAAGAAAGTACCACTCTCACACCTGCTTGAGCAGAAAGAGAAGAAGAAGCTTCATTTTGAGATTCTTATATTTATAGATTTCTCAATTCCACAAGGGATTGGAGGGACATTGTCACCTCCTCTTTCATTCAGTGGACAAAAGAAAAGTTCGTCAAACTTTCCCTCGCCACAATGGAATGAAAACCAGAAAGGACAGTTAAGTAAACATTGTCTATTATTTACATGAAAACCGTGTGAAAATTATCTGACTCCAAGGTTATAACAGAAGGCTAGCAAAAAACAGGACAACACCCTTCCACCCCCCACCCCCAAACAAAATTTGATCAGAAATAATCTGTCTGATTTCTAGTGCAGCCAGAAAGGATCAGATAAGAGAAAAACATTCCCTTCACTGAAAACTTCAGCAACCTCTATTCAGCCAGTCAAAAAAAAAGTGATTCCAGCTCTAGATTTCCAGGAAATGACCAAATCTGGTCAGTGTATTTGGAGGAAATGTTTGGGTTTGCCTGTTTTTAAAATTCCTGTATAATATTCATTATGTACATGCTTCGTAATCCCATAGTAAATAACCATAAATTCCCCATTTCACAAAGTTAACTGCCCATGTGCTCACTTGCACACAGAAAAATTGATCAAGGTGCAGCCTGAGGAGTTTACAAAGGTCATTTTCAAGACTAGAGAGAGACTGAAAATGTTGCTGCTAATCGAAGAAGGGATATTTAACATCTTTTTGACAAGAAATGCAAATAACATTAGTTCCACTGCTGTCCCTCTGGCCTAGAAGTGCTGTTAAGACAGTTGTGGTACTTAATATAAATATTATCCACTGCAGTGTCCTCCGTTGTCCTGGCTGGGTTTAGTGGTGCAAAGTTCCCACTAGTTCTAGGGATCACATCACCACTGCAGGTGTTGCCTTTTTTCACTCCTACTTCTTTCCTGGGGAGCCAGCTGGAGTGACTGCAGGCACTCTGTCCCACCTTCTCCTTCCTCCTCCCTGTGTTTTTGAGCAATCTCACATTACCCACAGTCTCTGGATATATCTCCCTCCCTGCTGTCCTGTAAAACCAACAGACATCCCCACCTTCCTCTGAATGCTTAAAAACCTGGGAGCTCAGCACTGCTGGTGGGATTTCAAAACCCAGCCCAGGCTCAAGGGCCAGATTTGGGCTAAACAGCTGCTGTGTACTGTCAGATCTACACATGACAATGATTTGTACAGCCCATTGCTGAGCCAGTTAGAGCCGTTTGTTTAAAAAATAAAGAGACAGATAAATTCAACTCTTCCCCTTCTCCTAGCAAGCTGATATCATGTGCCTATCTTAAAAATGGCTTGCTCCAGAATGCATTAGAGCTAAATTATCATTTATGTTTGTCACAGGGATTGCTAATGTGTAATGAGATTTTAGAGTTAATGTTTTGTACAAAGCACTTAGCGGAGCTAGGATGAAATTGGTTCAGGATTCTGATGTGGTGTTTTAATTAAAGATATTTTCCAATCAGGGCCAAGCAAACGACTTGTCAGAAGATTTTGTACCCATCAGCCAATATACAGTGCAATGTTGGTCTCGCTTTCTGCTTTTGGATTTTCATCAGGGAATTAGAGGAGAGAGCCTCTCCAAATCTCATGCAGAAGAGCCTTTCTTAGCTGAAACCCTTATAGGGGAAGAAATACATATTTGATTCTCTGAAATCTTTCACCTGGATGTCAGTGGTCTGGTTCACTGCAGCGTGACACCAGCCTTAGGCTGCGTTGATTTTGCTGAACTTGTAGCTGTAGGCTGGTGCAATGCACTCACACAGACTGAAAGCAATGGGAACCCAGTGCTGTGGGGCGAATCCTGAAGTCTTGTCTGCTGTAGCAGCATCCTGAGCTCTGACTGCAGTTCCTCATCTCTCTCCTTCTCTGCCATTGGGCATGGTAGTCAGGGAGGAGGCAGGAAAAATGGGTGATGAAGATCCAAAAGAAGAAGAGGAAGGATTTCCAAAAATTGTACCTGGTAAAACCAGCATAATAATGAGATGTCACTGGCTTATACAAACAGGCTTTGGATGTATGATACGATGTAAACATCAAATGCATGTAATAGGCTCAACTTCTATTAATTGCTCAATAATAAGGGTCATTATTACCAAATTTACCCTTTTTTTTCTTAGCCACCTCTGGTCCATGCAGGGAACTTCAACCACCATCAGATCTTAGGCTGAGATATCTGCTTGAAACAAAATCACAGAAGTATAACCAGATACAAAGTGCAGCTCTCAGGGCTGGTGTCAGACATGGGCAGTGAACACCTCTGGCAGAAAACCAGCTGCCATCCTCAGCATTTGCTCTGCCCATCTCCAGCCATGAGAAACTCATCTCAGGGATGAGAGGTAGAGCTGAGGAGGGAGGCTGGGGGGATGCAGGGAAGTGGTTCCTGCTGGGAAGGGGCAAGAGGAAGGAGTTTCCTACTCGGTGCTCTTCACACTTAAACCTTCTTCCTTTCTGTTCCACCTCTATGGCTGTGACCAAGACTCCCCTTTTCCCTGCACCCCCTGGTTTTTCCCCCCTCCCTAGACAAGAAAGGACACTGTCCCCACAGCCTGAGGCAGCCCCTCTGGAGGCTGAGTCAGCTCCATGGATAGAGGACAGCACTGCTGGAGACCCACCCCGCGGGGGTGTGCAGCTGTGACACCTCAGCATCATTAACTTGGATAATAGGACTGAGCCATAGCAAACCACCCTGGATTTGTATAGCTCCATGCCATGTTTGTTTTTGCAGTGTTTCTGACATAAACCCCTTTAGAGCTGCTTAGCTGAGAACCTTTTGGTGGTATGCATTACATCCTGTTTGCTATGATAAAAGAAAAAAGTCCTTTATATGCTCATGAATTCGAATACATTTGGTTGGTCGGTTTGTTCATTTGTTTTTCTAAGAAAAGCAAGGAGAAAGCTTTCATTTTACAGCCAGTTCTTATGTTTTAACATATATATGGATGAGTTTTTTCTTGTATTTTTCTTTTACAGGTTTGCCTATCTGCAGGTTCCATGACTGTTTGGAAACAGATGAGCAGTAAGTAGGGATTTTAATCCCAAAAGCAAATTGTAAAATAATCTGTTCATTAGGCGAATTCTTTAGCTCAGTATGGAAATTCACCTGAGTTGTGTAAAAGGGTGCTATTGACCAGAATAGAGAGATGAAAGTGAATTTTGCAGAAATAAATCTCATATTTCTACCTCTGCTGTACAGTAAATACATGAATATGCTGGATAATCTAACATTTTGTTGTAACATTTTTTATTACAACATTTTCTTTGCATAGACCTTGTATCGCAGAAAATTATGAAGACAGAAGGAGACCAAGCTGCATATTCAGGTCAGCCCCTCCTCAGTGAAATAGCATCCTACTCCGTAAGACTTAATACACAGTGCAGCTTCACTGTGCACCTCTTGGCCAGCTGTGTGGGTGCTTTATCCACAAGGACACTGACACACCACTTAATGAGTGGCGTCGACCTTTTCAGAGACAGAGAGGTACAAACATGTATGGGGCATCTTTTCCTGCCAACTCCAAACGTTCCAAAGGCATGAGTCAGATCTCCCTGTCTCGTAAATTATAAGACTAGATGAAAAAAATGTTAATGAAAACACCAAACAAATGTGTTTATGTTCTTCTCTGCCATGAATTTTATTGAGTCTATGGATTTGAGCCCTCAGAGGTCACTCAGGTTAAATTTTAAGTCTTTTGTTCTCTGTAAGTGATATAAAATTTTGCTGACTCATTCAATTACAGGACTAAGTTACAGACACTGGGGAATTATGGTGAACTCTCTAAGAGAGGCACCTTTGTGGTGAACCTTCTGTTGCAAATCTCTGCCAACATGTGCTGAACTGTATGAATTAAAGTCTGCAAAATGTGCTAGGAGATACAGAGAGCTGGACTCATATCCAGAGGGATGGTGCTAAAGCTTCTGAGTTTCCTGCTCACTGCTGCCAGGATGCTGAACCACTTCATAGGTCTAAGTCTCTGTTGTCGGAGATCCCCTACCCAGAATTGTGGGGTAGAGAGGAAGAGGAGATCTGGGTTGGTGGACAGCCAGGATAATGAGCCATGAAGGGACTCTCCATTCTTCTTAGAATCTGGGAAGAAAGAGTATACTCTGCAGGAACTGACCATTCCAGTGGAAAGGCTGAGGTAGTATTAACAGATTTGTTTCAGTAACACAGGTGATGCCTGAGAAAGACCCACACCTCCTTCACTTTGGAAAAAGAGTGAGTTTTCTGGTGAAAAGGCCAGATTTTAGCACAGGTACACTGTGGTGTTGAGCAACATCTCTGTGTTGCAAGCACTGCCTTCACCATGGCTTTAGCACCAGCACTACCATAACAGATTAAAGTCTTCTGCAGCAGTCCCAGCACTCAGGTGATCAGGCTTGGTGTTTTTGAGAGGAATGATTTCACAGCAACATGGAGGGGGGCATGGCAGTGTTTCATTTTACAGTCACACTCTCATCCAGCCTCTCTTACCGGAAGGTCAGTTCTCCTCTCCTCCTGCCATCTGCTCCTGAGACACCAGTCCCTGCCAACATGCCTTTGGCACAGCTGGTAGCCCTGGTGTGAGTGAGGCACCAGCAGCAGCGGGGAGGTGAGTTAAAGCACTGGGTGGAGAGGAGCACCTCTGAGTGCTCTGAGCATGGCCCCCCACTACCTGCAGTGGTGTCCCCATGCTTCCTGTGGTGTTGAAGCAGGAGAGGTTGAGAGGGATGTAGCAGAGATAGCTGAGTCCAGGGGTTGTGCTTCCCTGGCACAGGAGAGGTTGAATGTGAGGATGCACCCCAGGCACATGTGTTCACATGAACCTTGAGCTGTGACTCCTGAGGAGGTGATTTCAGAGAGCAGCTTAAGGTGACGATATTAGGCAATTACTAGATCTGAAATATGGACTAAATTTTCAGTGAGAACCTGCTGGGTATTCAGGACTCCATGAAATCAGACCATTTTTTAAGCTGTGGGGTAGCTAGTGTCATCCACATTGCTGAGTTGTGCCTCTGCTGGACTTTTTCAGGCAAGGAGGTTCAATCATGTGCCTCTTTTGAGCTCCCATACCTCATGATGCCTCTGTTCCCAAGGGTTCATGTCTATTTTGACTTCATGTTCAGAGTCTTCATTTGCTGGTCACTCCTATAGGGTGATGTTTTTCCCTCCTCTGCCCTGGCTTTTTTGTTCCAAAAGGCTTTGGTAGCCTCACTTTGAGATGTGTTTTTTTCATCTGCAGAGACAGGGCTTTCGGACCCTCCAGGTGTCTGGCCTCGAATCCTGCCACATATTGGGGTGCCAGAGCTGTTCTGGAGGCTGCTGCCATCAATTCCTCAGTGTTTTACTGCTTTAGCACTTTTGGCTGTGCCCTCTGGCAGCCTTCACTTGGTGCCTTGACACCAAAATTTTGATTCTGAAGGTGGTGTTTTCTGAGAGCACCACTTTGATTCTTCTCTCACTAGTACAAAACTTATTATTTTATAAAGTGGTGCATTTTCCAAGCCTCTGTAGCAGGACTCATCTTACTCCAGCCATGGATTCGTGGGCAGAAGGTGCCAGTGGGATGCCCTGGTTCAGCAGCTGCTTGTGCCAGTGTGCCTGTTTAGCAAGTACAGATGGAAAACCCTGTTGTTTTCCCCTCATTGATCACTGTCCAAAGCATCTGAGACTCCAACAGAAGAGCCAGAAGTGAGCAAAGTTTCTGTTCCCACAGCTTTGGTACTTTCTACCCCATCTCAATTTCTTTAGAATTTACCACGCTGTACTTAGGCTTGGCATTGTAGCTGTGTTGGCACCTCATGACAGGTCTGTTTTGGCACAGGGAGGGCTGCAGGGACCTGCAGCAAGCAGCTGAGCTCAGGTGTAGAGGGACACATTTCTCTAAGCCAGGGGACTTGTTCATCCTTTAATTATGCCCTTTTTTTTCCTTTTCTCTCTTTCCTTGTTGCTGGTGCAGGTGGCTGGAGTACGCTGTGCTGTTCTTCTGTTTCAAGCAGATAAAGACATCTGTAACTGCCAATATCTAGCAGCCCTGTCCCTCTGCCATTTTTCTTTTGTTGCTTTACACAGACTTTCACAAGTGGGTCCCTCTCAAATTTCCTGTGAAATGAATAATATCAACTGAGCCTGTAAATCTTTCCCTCTGAAGAGGGAGGAAGATACTATAGGCACTGCTGGAGGGGCTGAGGAAGACACAGTTGCATTTAGGCTGAACCAGTACAGCAACTTCGCCCTATTCCTCTTTTTCCCCCCCAGCAAGGTGCTCCTCTGCTGCCCACATAGGGTTTCCACTCCCAAACGTGGTTTCCTTCCACATTTCGCGCTTTACAAAAGCAGTTGAGCCCATAATGGGGTGTGACCCACACCTTGAGGGTCCCTATCAGTCCCCTGGCACCTCATCAGCCCAGGGTCTCATTGCTTCACTGCTTTATTTCTTTGTCTACCCAGGTAATGTTCCCTCTCCCCCACCTTTGCTGGTTTTGCCCCTACCAAAGCATCACTGGCAGGAGTGATGCCATGGTGTCACTTGCTCCACCATCAGCTTCAGCTGCGATGGTTGAAGGGGATATTGGTGCCAGGCAGCTCCTCTCCCCTGTCAGTCACAGCCCTGCATGCTGGAGCAAGCCAATGCTCCCTCTGGAGATTTGCTGGACCCCAACTCTGTGCCAGAAGCACCGCCACATCTGTGAGGTGGCAGGGGCAGTTCGGCAGCAGGGTTGGCTCTCCTGCTGCTGCTGCTGGCTTCTGCGTGGAAAACAATCACCTCCTTTATGGACACCTGCCTGTGGAAGCTGCCTCTGAAACCTGTGCTGGCATCTGCTGCTGCCCTGACAGGCCATTGTGGCGAGAGCATCGCAGCTCTGTGTGAGAAGGCCCCGTGGCACAGCAGACAAGCCTCTTCCTTCCAAGGCCCCTGCTTGCCCCTGCACCTCGTGACATCTGTGGGCAGAAGCGCTGAACAGAGGGATGTGCTGGCACAGCTGGGGCACACTCAGGAGGCTCCTTAAATTGCTGTTTTGGTCACGATCATTCCTCAGAAACCTCCTCTTTGTTTAAAGGCAGCTAAACTTTGCTAAGTAATTGCAGCAGGTGCCTTGCCCTTCCTTGCTGCCTGTCAGTAAGTGGCTTTCCTTCTCTCTGCTCGTGATGGGCTTGCTGCTGAGCACTTACCACGCAGGACACCTTGGAGGGCTGTTCCATAACCCCCCAGTCCCTGCCCTCCTCCTCTTCCACCTGTCTATGCTTGCCCTGGCATGGGCTCTTCTTACAGGAGATGTAGGGTTGAGTTTTTTTCTGGAGCGCAAAGCTCCTTCTTTTGAAAACCCATGTACTCCCAACTGCTCACGTGGCAGGGCCCAGCCTGGCTGTGCAGCCAGGAGTGCTTTATTATGAGAAATGGTCTGTCGGCTGCTGCAGACTCGCAGCAACCTAAATGTGTTGTCTGCAGAAACAACAGAGGAGTGGGGAGAGGCAGGGAGATATTAGCTGTGAGTGGGAGGGTGAAGACATGGGGAGTGGAGGTCACAGGAAGTGTGGGTTTGGAAACAAGACCAGAACATAATGCCAATTGCCCTGTGATTTTTTTTTTAAGTAAAAAGGCAGATATCACTGGCAGGTTTTAACATTGGCAGGTGTCCAGAAACTCCTTCCAACACTATTAACTTATCTGTATCAGTTCTGCAGCCCACCTCCTGTCAGCACTGCTCGTGGGGCCATTGGGAGAGTACTGTGGTGGTTCTTGGGTCACTCACTTCTCAGCTATCAGATCACAAAAAGAGGTTGCTATTTTTTGAGACTGAGAGTAAATTGGAGAAAAATCAGTGGGTCCATGTCTGACCGCTGACCAAATCAAAGCCTCACGTCAGAGTAGGAAGCATCAAAGAGGGTTTTAAGTACTGAATATTTGTCACTGACTTTTTCAGGCTCCATTGCTCTTACCCCTAATCTTCCTCACTTGTTCATGCTGTGCATGCAGAGGCAGGGAGGGATGATAATGGACTTGCAGTTGTACTTGCTGTTCCCATAACAAATGGCAGGATCTTCACATAAATTGTTTGAACATGTAACACTGCTCTTATTTCTTAACGATAAGGGCTTAGGAGTTGCCCTTTTCCAAAATGAAAGAAATGAACCAAACGTTATCTCTTTGTTTTAAAAAATGATCCCTGCAACTACAACAAAAAGCCATTATGATGATCCGTAAAGGTCTTGCAAGCTTTTATAGGAGAGATTTTCCACTCACCCAGTCTGGCTTCACTCCCATTCCCTCTCCCTATTCCCAACCCATGTGGTTCAAGCTTTCTAGGGCAGTTCAAGCTCCTAGATACAGCTGAGCTGAATGAATCTGGCCTGGAGGACATGTCAGAGGTCAGTCTTGGGGGGAGAATTGTCTCCTCTGGATATTGTGCCTAAAGCTAAGTTCTCTAGACCTTGCTCCGGTCCCAAGTGCATCGATCATCAATTATGTATCTATACCCACTGTTTACATAGGTTTCTTGTTTATAATGAAATATTCAAGGCTCTGCATCTGTTGTTAAGCCCAGTAGCAATATCTATTCCTTATGCCAAGGAAAAACGTGTCACCGTAACTTTTCAGTACTATGGCACAGATCTATCAGGTGGCTGGTGTTGGACCTGTGCCAAGACATGGTGAGCTGCTTGCTGACTCTGGCCTGGACCAGTGGACAGAGTAGAGGTGAGTTTAAACTTGAAAATTTCTGAGTTTAAAGAAATAAACCTCTTCTTTATCTTGCATGTAATAGATCTATGCTTCTGGGGGTAGTGGGGAGAAATTAAAAAATGAGTTTGAGCAGCATATGCAGAGACACCTATGTATGCACACACATTAGAGTTTGCAATGATGAGTGAGGCAAAAAATGTGATGTGAGGTCCCTTTGAGGCCATCCCAAGACAGAGCCCTTGAGCCCTTGAAGTGATTTCACAATATCTGGCACAGAAGGCTTGGAAACTTAACCCCTTTATTTCTGCAGAGCCCTCCTAGCTGAACCATGCTTATGTAGGTTAATGCACACACCCATTAACTTTCCCACTGTCAACTGCTGTTAAGTGTAGCTGCTTAGTGCCCTGCTGGGAGGGAGATGGGTGGGCTCCTCCAGATGCCATCTTGATGCTGCTTTTTTTAGATCAGTCCCAGGGGATGCAGATCCTCGATGGCCCTCCTTGAGCTGTGTGTGGCCAAGCAAAGCAGTTCATAAGCATGCTCTCTCACATTAGATTTCCTGTTTAACAACACCCCACACTATTCTCAGGTATATTAAGTGGAAGTAATGTTTTTTCCAAAGTGGATAAGCATAACTGCTTCCCAGGTGGAGAAAAAAGAGCCACTGAGGGCTTCAGAGATATGGGCTGAGCCAGCTGCAGAAGCCTGAATTAGCTTGCCAGTTATAAGAGTTGCCAGTCAGCCTTGTACCTAATCCACTAGATCATGGCTGAAACCTAGGGTCTGCATGAGGAGGTGCTGGGAGTGGAGGGGGAGACAAAGGAAAAAGAGAGGGTGATACATGAATGAGAAGAATGAGACATATAAAGGCAAAATCCTCATCTATCTGCAGAGGCCGTGTGAACTAACTGAATAGCTGGTGATAAGAGCGACTTCCTTCCATGCATTCTGTATCAGGTATTTACCACTGCTGTGTCTCAGCAATATGTTCCCCTGCACAAGACTGTAAGGAGATGGTGGGCATCAGTATGCTGCAAGTAGTAGAAAGCAGGTGGATTTACTTAGCTCTGTGGGTGGTAAAGAACTGGGAGCATTTTTTATTGTCCAGGCAGGAGTTAATATTAATGTATTTTTCACTGTCTTCCTTTGGGTGTACCACAAAATCTCTGCAAGGAGAAGCCAGGGGAGGAGAGGGGAGGGAGAGACGACCAGAGCCAGTGCAGATGGGAGGCATGGCTGAGTGATGAAGAGTGAAAGATGCTAACCAGGCTCAGGCCACACACGAAAGGCTGGCTGCCCTTCCTGACCCTCCCTAACCGTGGAGAAAGGCAGACCTTGCAGGGCTGTGACTGGAAGGGAGCACGCTCTTTTCCTATCACGTCTGCATGTGAGTACCGTGAAACTGTGGGGTCAGTCTCATCTCCCAGAAGAAATCCCCTATTGGCAAGGAAGAGAAATGGGTTTTGTTCAGCTCCATACAGAGTTGCTGGGAGTGTTGTTCTTAAAACTAAGCTAGACAGTTGAGTTGAAAGTCTTCCAGCTGCTGGACACCTGCTGCTGGAGCAGCTCCACCTCCGCTGCTGAAGAAACCAGTCCGTCTTGGAGGTACAACCTGCGGGTGGAGACAGGAGAAAGTATTTCCAAATCCTAAGCAAATTCTGCTTGCCCGAGGTGTTGCTGCTTCGTACAATTAATTTCTGATCTCTTGTTGACAATTACCCTAAAAAAAAGGAATAGTCAGCTGGCTGCAGTGCAGGGGTGTGGGGTACAGCCAAGGGTATTTTGGCAGTGGATGGAGGGGAGGAAGGGAGAGAGCTGCTGCATTCTAACCCAGACCTCATTGCTGCTGCTTAACCTGGGTCTGTAGCAGGGAGAGGGGAGAGCAGCGCTTCCCACCAGTGCTGCTCTGGGTGGTTCCAGGGTCTCAGTGCAGTGCTGCCCTGTACTCAGCCCCTACACAGCCCAGGAGAAGACTTGCCATGGTGTGGGGCATCCACCCGTGCTGGCCAGAGCAGGCAAGGTGGCTTCTCAAGGTGCTCAGAGTGGATCTAAACTCTTCCAAGGAGCTGTGTCAGGGTGGAGGGTTTGACTGTGCTGGTCTGGCCCTGGTGTGGTGCTGGGCTGCTGTGCCTGATTTTTACACACACGGCCTTGGCTGTGCCTTGGGGCTGGCTGGCTTTGGCAGGGGGGTACCACAGGGAGGAGAGAAGAGCAAGGGGTCTGCCCGAGAGAGGACCTCTCTCACCTGTGCAGGCTCACAGGGCTCTGTGCTGATGTCTGTCAGAAGCCTGCTGTTGTTTAGGATAGAGGTAGTCTTCCTCACACACCCACAGCTCCCCTGTATTTGCCCAACCACCTCTTCCCCAGGCTGGGGAAAACAAAGGCTGGAGAAATGTGCCCTGGACTGAGCTGACATCCCAAATCCAGGGCTGTGCTCCCTGGGGAGAAGCTCCATGCTGTCCTATTTAGGCACTTTATATTGCCTAATTGGAGTTGCTGGGGATTGCATACATCGATCGGTGGAGCACAAAGTGACATGACAACAGCTGTCATGTGTCTCTGATTTTCCCTCTCCTCCCCGAAGGAAGTCTGGACAGAAGACTACATGCATTTGTTGTCCTACAGACAAGCACATGTAGATGTGTGTTTGTGTGCCCTTGATGGCACATCCTAGAGGAGACACAGTCGGAGCCGTGCCCTTTGTGGGCAGCGGGAAAGGGGCAAACCTGCAGCAGCCCCTCTCTACAGGCTGAGCTGTAGAGGCAGCTCCAACCCCATCCTGTTCCCCTGTGCTCTGAAGCCAGTGAGCACAAACACGGGGGTGGGAGGACAGTCCAGCTTTTATTTGTTTTGCGCGGTGGATTTTGCTGTTTTCTGAGCTCAGGAATGCCGCCTGCTCCTCCGCCTCCTCTTTTTTTTCAACACCTCTCTGTCCCAGCCCCAGCTGCCACAGCTTAGCTTTGCCTCCAAACACATTCTTTTGCTGGGTGCAGTGCCTCTGTGCTCTCGGAAGGAGATTGGCTTGTAGCTGTCTCTGCCTGCATGGCATCTGCTTCCCTCTGCCTTTTTAATCCTCTGCATTTTCCAGAACCTAACATAAACGAGTAGCAAATCTGGGATGCACTTCCCCAGCCAAGGGGACAGATCTGGGGCTGTGGTGTTTTACACCTACTGTGATTTCTGCAGCAGTCCCTCTTTCTTTTTCTTTCCTCTTTTTTTTTCAATACACATCAGACTTGTGAGAAATGTATTCTTATGTCAGTAATGTTCAAAGGCGAAAAGAAAAGCTGCCAAAAGAGAGTTTTAAAAGTCTGACATATTATCATTCAGAGCAGAATTTTCAGTACAATTATTCTGGAATTTTTCCAACACATAAATTGGACAGACTTTTAGGGGAGAGCTTTTAGGTTAATGGAAATATTACTTAAATTAAAATACATCCCATTCAGCCATCAATTCCACTGTCATTGCAGCATGTGTTTAATGTTAATGACATGCACAAATAAAAAGGAAGAAACTGATTTGTTTTATTGTGTCCAAAGCTGAGTCTGATCTGTTGTGGAAAGTCAAATACAAGCCAGAGGGGGCACAAGGCAGCATCAACAGAAGCATGGTTAAAATGTACTTGCAGAAGGTGTATTGCACAGTACCGTGCATGGGAATGTTAAGAAACATGTTTGGTATGTTCATTTAATTATTACTTTTTTTGTCTCTTGTTGACTTTATGAGGAGGCCTTCTACAGCTTACAGGCTCTGTCCCTTTGTTTTTTGGAACCTCACACAGGGGAGAGTGGATCCCGGATTCCAGCTGGGGCAGGTTCCAAGTTCACTCTTGCTCCAAGGAAACAGTGGGCAGCTTGGAGAGGAGCTGCCAAATTCAATCTGCAGTTCCCAGATGAGCTCTCGCCAGACTAGGTTTCATGCCACCTGCATTAGGCCCTTCTGCTTCCAGCTGAGCTGGACAACCTGAGAGACAACTCCTGGGGCCTTTGGAACCTGTGCTTTCCATTCTGGCAAGGGGACAAGGACAAGAGACAGGTGAGTGAGCAAAGAAGAAAAGCCAACTGGCTTCTACATCTTTTGCCTTTTGATTTATGATTTATGCTGGATTGGGAGGGGGAAAGGCAACAGAGAAGGTTTCTACGTTTTCTAGTGTGTCACTTGTCAGCAGGTGACAGGACTCTTGCTTGAGATGGACGTGAGCTTGGCTGCTCACCCACTGTAGGGGTTTTTGTCTTGACCACCCTCTGTGATGCAGGTGTGTGTCCTCAGGTTGGTCACCCAGGTTTGGGTCTGCTGCGGCTGCCCTGGGGGGAGAGCAGATGCAGAAGCAGCCTGGGAAGGAGATCAGTCTCCAGCAGACAGCATCCCCTTGGAAAGGGTGGCTCTTAGCTGCAGGGCCATGGGGAGCAAGGATGGGTTAAGCTAGCCCAGGCGAGAGCTGTTACATCAGAGCCACTGGTGCTGTGTTGCATCCCCACCCTGAGGGTCCCCTGGAGCCTCCTGCCCTTCTGGAATCTAGGTGCAGATACACCAGGGATTTCCCCTGAATCCTCACTGGGCTGCCCACCCAGGGCACAGAGTACAGCATTTAAAACACCAGTTATGAACACAGTGCTTACAGAGTCCAGGCCTGAGGTCTTTAAATGGGCTTAAGAAGGGTTTCAAGGCAGCATCTACACGGGCGCAACTGTAGTGAAGCTGCTTAGTGACTCAGTTCAGCCTCCAGTCCATAGACTGAAGCATTTTATTCAACAGAACAAGCCAGCACAAGGATTGAAAGGTGAGAGGGATCACTGCACATTGATGTCTTTCATACTTATGGCAACATCCACCATATCAGGATAACTCCAGTAACAGCAATCTAGGTGATAGCTATTTCCCACCTTTCAGATGACAAACTGGCCACTGTTATTGAGGACACAGGACTGCATCTTCAGAAACACTTCATCCTGTGGAAAGGAGTGAGCAGGTTTATCTGGCTCCCAGGGCAAGTTCTCCTTGCCACATTTGTCCTTCACTGAAGGTCCTAGGGCAGGAGGGCCACTTCCAAGTGGAAGGCTACAGGCACTACAAGACCAGGCCTTAGCCTTCCTTGAATTTGTGAGGATTTTACCTGGAGCTTGTTCTCCAATCTTTCCTGACTTCTCAGTCTATTCCGCAAAGTACTGGATCCGATTTCATGCCCCTATGGGGCTTGGGGAATGTTTGTAGCAAAGGGAGAAATTACTCGAATGCTGAAGTGGCTTTAAAAGAACAGAACTCCCAAGCAAGTCACCAGCATATCCCTGGGTTTCTCGTGCTCGCTTCTCAGGCTTTGCTATGCAAAATGAACAGTGCTTTTCTTGTGGAGACTAAGAATAACTTCCAGGCCAAGTTCCAAGGTCAATCCATCCATCTGACTTTTTCCATCTATATGAATTAACTGTCTTTAGCACAAACTTGAACAGTGCAAATGCATCACTGCTAGAGCATGTTTAGAGAACAGCTTCAGGATGACCGAACACATTGTTACTTGTACAGAGGCAGGATTCCCAGACAATACAATGCAATTGCTATTTGGGCTCAGTTACCACTGTGGCTTCCCAGTCTCTCTTTTCTTTCCAGGTTACTCCTTTGCCACAGAACAAATATTTATTTTTCACCAGTAGCACCAGGTGTATTTTCCTGGGATTCCCTTGAGTGTTCCTTGCTTAGGGCCAGTTGAAGAGACATTCATGAGTCTGACTGCTGGATGTAGTCACGGCTACTTTTCTATCCTCCAGGGGTGGGAGTAGGCTTTCACTCAAGGGCACTGTACTTTGTGTCCAGTGGGTTTTTTTTCCTTTTCTTTTTGTCCTTCTCTACATCCACATGAAATGGTTCTTGCTTTCATCTTTCTAGCCTGCTCCTTCCTCTCAGATCCTCTCTCTTGGTTCAAAGGGTCCTTGTGCCAGCAGACTAATGCACACCTGGTGCAACCTAGGGACAATTCACTCCCAGGGAAACAATGGGCAGTTTGTGCATTCTCATCATCACCAGGGGCTTCCTGCAATGGAAAATATCTCATGGTTTCTAAGGCTCTCTTCAAACAACAAAATAAGCCTGAGGGCAGACGTAAAATCAACACATCTCTATTTGTTTTGGCTTTGAGCCCACCATAGCCAATATTGTCTTCTTTGGGAAGTGAATTCCTTTGTATTACCCTCTGCTTCCCTGCGCTTGGACTGTCTGCTTTGCAGGACCTTGCCTGCTTAGTGCAGTCCTAGGGCGAAATTAGTATTTTCCTCTTTAGCAAAGTATTTTCTTCATATGACACAGCTTTTTTGGCTGGGGTTGCCATTCATCACACTTACAGTAAAAGACCTGCTTGGTATTGATACATACTGACTGCTTCCCATTTGGGAAATGGGCATGACAGCTCTTCTGTCTCTCCCAGGGGCATTCTGAAGAAGCTATGTTAAATTATCCTAGCCTCTGGTCTGTGTTATTACTATAGGTGATTACTGCCTGTCGTCCAGGTAGATTTATGTAGACAGGCAGTGTAGGATGTAAGATGGATCTTCTGAAAATGGGACAACTCATTGTTAACAAATGCTTGGTGGGCTCTTTGACCTGAGATCATGGGCAGACCTTGTGCTTTCCTGGTTTACCAGGAACACCCGTACTGCCTGAGAGCAGGAAAATGTCTCTTGGGGGATCGTGCAACAGTGAGAGGCATACATGCCATGGGGAAACAGTTTGGACTCCATCCAGTGTATCTATGCAGCCGTCACTTGTAATCATTGCTAATCCAATGAGAGTAGTAAGTAGTTATGGACTCCTGCATAGATTTATTGGTCTGAGGTGATACCAAATGGCAGAGATAAAGCAAGGGACAATATTTACCAGAAATAAATGTTGACATTTATGGAAAACCTAGAGTGTGTGTTCACATCTATTTTGAATGTTTTTGTGAGAGATACCTGAGAAATCTCCGTTATGGGTATATCTTCCAAGGGGTAATAAGTTTTTCTCTTAAAATAACATTCTGAAGGCATAGATTAAATAAAAGGTTCATTTTAAAACTATTTATTTTCTCTTGGAAGGTGCATAATATTTTTCACTTACACTGCTGCAGTCCATCTTAATGTTTTTATTTGCATGTATAATTTGGTTATCTGGTGCTACTTCAAGCTCAGTATTAATCATTTCTGATGAGTAAAGAACAATCTGAGCTCTGGCCCTTTACATTAAATTATAAATTAAACCCATCAAATAAAACCTTGCCCCCATTGATGTTGACATTAAAAATGCCATGGATGCCACTGGGGCTGGGGTTTTACCCAATACATTTATACTTTAACACTCACCTAAGTGTTTGCAGATTCCACATTTTACTGGCCATCTGTGTGCCAGAAGCTCTCCTTGTGTTTATCCAGCAACTACTCCAGTGAAGACCTTGGTCTTCAAAGTCTTGTTGCAAAAATGCTGACCTGCTTTTCATATTCCAAGAGCAGAACAGGTTAAGGGAGAGATATCTGGGCTGTCCACACCGTTTGCACGTGGTGGTTACTCAGGGTCAGTGTTTCCCTGTGCAGTCAGGCAGGCATAGATTTTTATTTGCCCAGGTCTATCTCACAGCAACAGAGAAAGACCTTATCAACATGGGACAATCTGACATGATAAAGCTGGGCAGCAAGGGAAGCTGTCCAGTCTTTTAGAACTAATATATATGCATGCATTTAAGGAATGCTATATTATGTAGCTGAGACAAAAATGTATTGAAACATATCAGAATTGTGAAGTGAAACATTGGGCTATGGATGGATGCTGTTTCTTGACTAAATAAACATCCTCTGCGATTGGCTTGGGTTTATTTTATCTCTTTTATTTTTCACTCTCACTATTCAGTAGGGGGTTTTGGATTCCTTGGACTCTGCAGAAGATCAGTCATTTTCTCCCTGTGGCATTCTCAGCAGAGCATCTCCATCCTTTGTCTAGTCACAGCTGACTGGGTGCACTGAAGTGTTCTTATTCTTTTTGTTTCCTAAAAAACTTACTTGTAGAGAGAAAAATCAAAAAAGAGGGTCAACTAACTGGGCAGGTCCCTGTAGGGAACTCAAGGACCTTGCCTTTGTTGAGATGGCTTGGAGCTTCATGATATTAATATTTTCTACCTGATAAGTTAGCCAGACACAAGAGGTCATGGTTAGTTTTTACTGAAATGATAAAAGTGTTCTGTTGGGGCTTATTTCGTTTTGTGTTTTGTTTGTTTTAATACAAATCCTGACCAGACCCAGAACCAAATGACAATGTCTGCACCCAGCTTTCTACCAGCACTAACACAAAATGATGAAACAGCCTTTTTGTTAGTTTGTTTGTGTTTTGGTGCCCCCCTTTTTTTTTTTATCCTGGGCATAAATTCCCAGTCCTTGTTTCGTTTTTTCTATATTCTCTGCTTCCCTGGAGTATTGCTACTCTGCTGCAGACACAAGGCCATAACCAGATGAGCTCTCCCCTTTGTACCTGCATTTACTTGCCTGAATTTAGGATGGAAGCAGTGAAGAGCCCTTCACAAGGGCTGTGAGTGTAGGACAGCAACTGCATCCAAACAGCGAGAGTCTCTGCAGGAGAAACAGAGACCATCTTCCCTGTTTCCAATAGCACCTGCCTACCCTGCAAATTAATCTCTGGCAGCCTGAAGATGGGCACCCAGAAAATGGGGTACAGACAGTGGCAGTGTGTGGCAAATTTAGATTAGGAGTGACCTTTCACAGCCAGAGTTGGTACTCATCTCTGAACTCACTCATCTCTGAACTCACAGGCAGCAAACACTCATTGACATCAGTGGGAGCACAATGGGGGCTTGCCTTGCCCACAGTTACTATATTAAATGACCTGTAACTCAAAAGGTCTTGGATGAAATTTATTAGTCTACACCAAACACATCAGTTTACAGTGATGTTTAGCTCAAGACAAACCCTGAATAAGTGATAAGCTGGTGGAAATCAGGAGAGGGAAAAAGAATAAATTAAATCTATGTTATTTTATTATTGATTTTTTTTAGTCTAAATACCTGTGGATAATTTTGTTCCAGTTCCACAGAAACAATCCCCTCTTTGCAGAAGAAATTTCAGATCCCACAGTTTCCAAAAGAAGCCATGCACTTGAAAGGTTTTATCACAGAAACTATGCTCATTGTTAAGTAGAGAGAAATTCTCTCTTATTTCTCATCATTGATACAGGTCCTTAGCTGACCTTCTGGAGTTTCCTAGTAGTCTGTTGATGGTGCTAATCAGGAATATTGCCACCACTGCTGTTTCCAGGTACATGCCTGTGCTGACCTGTCTGAAATGGTTTCTTCAAACACTCTTCCACTGTTTTTTCAGTTTGGGAATTAAAATGGAAAGTGCTTTCAATCCTTAATATAGAAAGAAAAATGGAAATTTTATATTAAAATATTTAAAGTGGTTAAAATAGCAATCAGCACAAAGTGAGCTTGGTCCATTTTTTAAAAGCAGCCCCCCCCAGTAGCAGGCAAATTACAGGTCATCAGACTCAGACCCAGTCTCCCTTCTCATTTTGATGAGATTTTGTGGCTCTTCCATTCATTAATGGTAATGCATCAAATTACACTTTAAGACAGTTAGAAATGAAGACAAGAGATGCTGCTTGTTCAAAAGTATTTTGCATAATGCAATGACTTTTAAGTTTGGGTAATGCCAAAGATTGATAGTGCAGTCTGGAAGCAAATAAAATGCTGACATATACTCTGCAAGCTTTTCTTCTGTAGATAAATATCTTTGCTGCCACTGATATGTGCATCTCTGTCCATCTTTGTCCAGCTGTGTGCTGTGGTACAGAGCCATCATTTTATTCTTTGGACAGATAAAAGTTCTGAAATGTACAGGCCAGCAATTTGTTACACTTAGTGGCCTGACAGAGATTCCTGAATGTTATGTGGACATATCAGAGCAAAGAAATAATGTGATGATCAAAATCAACATGTATAGGAGTACTTACTGTGCAGTCTTTTGGTGTTCTTTTTCCTAGCCTGAAACTAGCTAACCCTTCAGACACGTATATTGGTAATAACAGAGATATGCTTTCATAACTACAAATGGCAACCCCGCAAGGATTGTACTGCACTTCGGCAAATGATGTTTTCTCCAAAACCAGTTGTTTAGAAAAATCATTAATTAATTAACTTGTGCTCCCATGAACAAAAGGCATTTCAATTATTATTTTCCCATGTCTTTTTGGTGTTTTGTTTAGAGGCCTGTTTCTTGTGATATTCATTCTTCTAACTCTATTTGGTAAGTATATTACCATACCCTCTACCTGACAAATCCTCTATATTACCACTCAGAGAAATGGTGGCTAAAGGAGTCTGGGAAAGAGAGCGTTTCTCTTATTTGCTGGGCCTGCTAGTCATGAGGTGTCAGGACAAAAAGAGAGATTTCACTTCCCTGGTTCCTGTCTTCTTGTGGGTATTTTGAGAGCACAGGCAAAAGTGTCACTGAGCCAGTGCAAAATCCTGTGAGGGCACTAGGACTGAACCCATCCATCCCCAGGTAAAGACATGGCCCCAAATGCCTTGGGTCAGCTCTTCAGGGGAGCAGGGAGCTAGCAGCTCAGCAGGAGCAATGGTGACGCCCAGGTCCATAGCAGTCTCACAATCTCCAGGTGTGGTCTGTGAGGCACAAACTCTGTGACCCCCCCCCCCCCAAACANNNCCCCGCCCCAAAACAAGAGACCCAGCGAAGTGGGTTGGGAGGCTGGCGATCAGTGTCCACAGAGGTGGGGTGACCAACACTCAAGCGCTGCTGGTGAAGAAATGCTGCAGTATCCTGAGGTCGAGCAGTGATCTCGAAAAAGCTGAAGGTCTCGACGTGCCATGGTGGGAGGCCAAAGTGCATGTCAGTGTTTAAAAGCAAGCGTTGCTTGTGGTAGCTCATAAATATTACACTTGTCATCTTTCCCCCTGCCGGTAGACCCAGATACTAGGCAGGTTTAACTCCATTTTAAATCTGCTATGTCTATGACTGAAATAATAATATTTATGCAGGGTAGTTTTTCAAGAGGCTTAGTGAATGTGAAAACAAGTTCCTGGGTTTTCCCCTTTCATGGAAGCAAGCTGAAGGTCAGATTTACAACATCTCAAGCTACATTCTGTGCTCATTTACACAGCTGTAATCTTGAGTTATGCCACCGAGGACAAGCAATTGCTCCAGACTTACAGGATATAACTGACAGCAGAATTTAGCTTGGGGTTGCCAAAGCTTGACAGAAAAGGAGCTGCGAGGGTGGAATTTGGTGCTCGTGAAGTAGCTTGTATATATTCAAGGAATGCATGAGCCCAAAGATTTATTAGTAGTGTTTCAGAGCATTATTGAAATTAGGCTTAATTATCTGTGTAATTTGCTGGAACCAGCATTTTAGCATTTTTGATCAAGTATATGCCATTAATTTTAAAAAGAGATGTACCAGGCTGCTCTCAAAAAGCTAAATAAAAGAATTTAAAAAGAAAGCCCATCATTTCTAAATTGCGTGTTTCAAAAGTTTCAAAGGTTGTTGTTGTTTGAGTCCTTCTCCCCCCTTTGCAAACAAACAGTCCATTTGCAGTCTAATCGTATGGAAAAAAGTTCACATCACCCCCAAATATTATTCCAGCAAGCAGAGAAAATAATTGTCTCCTTGTTCCCAAGCTTGCCTGGCTCTGCCATCCCTCTCCCTCTTGTCCTTGCTCCAGCCCCATTATGCCATTTGGAAATGGTGCTGGCTGTCCTTGGATGAAGGAGCAGAAGACAAAGCTGTGAGCAATAACCAACCTGCTCCTTTGCAATGAAGGAAGTGCAAGGCTCCTGTTCAGACCTGTACCCCGTTCTCCCTGTTCAGACATGCCCCACAGGTGCTGCTTGGTTCGAAGGTATCATCTCCATGCCTAAGCCACTGTTTGTGCAGTGCTCCTGGCAAAGAGGAATGTTCTTGTGCTGAAAACAACAGCCATGCCAAGGTGCAGTGCACCTTGCTTTTCTGCTGGTTTCTGTGGAAACTCTGGAGGAGATCCTTTGCTACTCTTCTTGTCCTGCATTTAATAGCAATAATGATACTTCCCTCTTTCTGAAAGCGTGCTTGGAGGATACAATCATTATTGTGTATGAATAGCTTGAAGCTTACATGAACACTAAAGCTGAAGGCAAGAGGAATGACAACGCAGCCAGGTTATTAGCTGTCATTTTGCCAAACCTCTGCCCAAAGAAGCCTTTGGTTTGGAACAGCTGCTGAGTGGTGGTTTTTTTGTGGTCAGCACTTCTTAGCACTTCTTCAGATTTTCACTTCCTTTTTTTTTTCCCTTTATACTTTCTTAACCCCTGCCTCCATGAAGGTGTCCAGCAGCACAGACATGGTCAGCATGTCATTTTGGGAAGCAAGCAGTAAACATGAAGGGGGGGATGCTGTTATTGAAATGTTCTACACACTGGCTCAAACGGTGGAGAAGCATCAGCTCAGACTTTCCCAGTAAATGATTAACTTTAGTTTGCACAGCAGCAAGAGCCACAGTAAGAATGCAATTAACTACACTGGCAGCCCAGCCAGGCCAGCAGTCAGCGGTGCTCTCA
Source organism: Platysteira castanea (assembly GCA_013397175.1). Taxonomy (NCBI): domain Eukaryota; kingdom Metazoa; phylum Chordata; class Aves; order Passeriformes; genus Platysteira; species Platysteira castanea. The sequence continues at coordinate 1,027,470 of VYXC01000743.1, forward strand.
CTTGCAGCTCCTGGCTCTGCAGGTCTGATGTGAGAGTAACTAATTAAACGCAGGTGCAGGCTAGCAGACTTGTTGAATTAATGCACAGTGTCTTCTTTTTGGTGTTCCCAGGCATTTGTAGCTCACAAAAATAGAGCAGGCACTTGGTGCTACAAATAATAATAGAGTGCTGATGACGGAGGTAATTAATCCTTTATTATTGTGGTGTGATAGGCTGCTGCTAGGGCTGTCATTCAAGTACTTATGCAAAAACATGACTCAGAGGTAAAAGAACATGGAGTAAGAGAAAGACAGAAGAGCGTTCTAATGGCCTTGCTTGTGTTATGGGCACAGATACATCTTCAGGGTTTTTGGCAAGATTGTCAAGACCTGGTAGTCAAAACTCAAGACCAGAAATTCACTGCACTGTATTCTGGGTTCTGCCTTTGACTCAACGGGGCACTTTCAACAGGCAGCAGCTTAAAATAAAAATTCAGTCTTGTTCAAATGATACACAACCATGAAAGAGAAATGCAAGGCCATAACTGTATCTCACTGTGGCCTTTCTTTTCTCTTTTATTTCTTCCTGAACATCCTCAGCTGGCCATTGATATTAACAGGCTACTGACTCCAGTGGACCTTTGGTTAATCCCAGCGCTGCTCGTCATGATGATGCAGGAGGTGATAGTCTTGCTTCAAGAGAGATTGGCTTTGAGTGGAGGTAATGCAGATATCTAAGGAGCTGCAAAAAGAGCAAATACTGCTTAGGGTTATTTATTTCCAATAACAAATGCTGGTCCCCTTACTGGTTCAAATCAAACTCCAGGACTCAAATATCTTTTCCAGCTAAAATTAAGGGTAAATTCTTAAAATATCAGCAGCCTTCTCTCTCTGTTGTCATTTACTTGCTTGTAATACCCCTTCTTCCCAGACACAGGAATATTGGGATTTTGTGAGACGTCAAGGAGGAAACAACCTTCTGCAGCAGTAGCCCCAAGGAGTGCCAAGCATTAAGATGCTTCAGCATCAACACAAGGAAAAACCCCAAAACATAATGTATGTGTTTACTTTAAAGACAAGAAGTGATTTCATGCTCTTCGTGTTACTTCATGATGAAAATGGTCCAATGCTATTAGGAATGTTTATAGTGGGAAAATAATGCCAAGTCTAATAAATGATTGGATAGGACAGACCATGTTTTATTCAGTGTGGGAACCAAACACTGCCATATTGTACAGATTTGCTGATCTGGAAGAATTGTTCTTGCCTTACAGAATGCAGCTCAAAAGCCAGGCACATGAATATGACAGTTTTCTCTTTTTTAATGCAGAGAATTTTAAGATAGAATCACTGCTTGGAGAGTTTTCTAAGGGATTCTGATCAACTTACGTAAGTTCAGGGAATCAGAAATAATTCATTATCCTGCCATATTTTCCAGTGGCTTTTGTTTTCCTTGTATCACAATTCTTATCCCATTAAAGGCAAATAGTATTCAAGTATTTGAATGAGGGCTAGTATTCTGCTACAAATTTTAATGCTAACTCCATGGTAGGGAAATAGCTGAGAGCAGTTCTTAGAGCAAGGATAGTTTCTGATTCTTTTCTTCCTCTTTGCTAGTTACCTGTGGCCCTGTGGGAAATTTACATGGTGGAGTGTTTTCCCTCACAGGGCACATAAAAGGTTTGAAAAAGCACTTTTCTACCACCATGTGTATTTTACAACAGCAAGAAACATTGCTGACCTTATCCTGGCTGTTGGTCCAGATGGGAGAGAGATGGGGAGGGTCAGGCCTTAAATTACTGCTCAGCTCATAGGAAATTTAGTTGTGGAGTGTGTGTGTGTGTGTGTGCGTAACCATGTGTTGTGCCTGTGACAAGCATGACTTTTTGTTTCTTGAACTCCACGCCTCCGAAATTTCCAGGAAGCTGCTCTTTGCTGCTGACAGTTGCTATAGGGGTGATGGCAGCAGTGAGGTGGTTTTTGTTCATGTCTTCTTGTCTTCATTAATTTCCAGTGTGTCATTTCAGCTGAAAATATGCAATTGCTGTTAATGCGTTCAAAAGCATGATGTTGGCTAGGTGGTTATTTATGTCACAGTAAATATTTGATGAGGAGGTGTGTTATTTTTAGCCACAATCACAACATATTATTGAAATTTATAGGCCTGAAATAGGTCATCTAACACATGATCGTTTGTTACTTTTACCGTTTCCTGAGGGTTTTTTCCATTTTCCTTCACAATTTGAACTGAAAAGGTGGTGATTCACAGAATGTTGGTATAGGCTGTTGCACATAAGCTGCATAGTGGGGGCAAGCATCAAGTCTCAAATCGCAGGACCCATGCTGATGGGGGATGCTGCAGCCACTGAAGCAATAAACACACAAAGGCTGTGCAAATACGTGAGTGTACAAATGGATCTCAAAGCTGTGATTTTCATATTCCAGCAATCACTGCCGTAGAAGTGCATGACTGACAGCAGAAAGGACTTAGATTTACTGTAGAGAGATGTAAATTGATAAGCCAGTAGACAGCCATCATTCTTCCTTTATTCTCTCCCTGTATCCCATGTCTTTCTCTGCTGGCATAATCAAAGCTGACACAGTGCATTCTGTACCAAGTTATATTTTTCGTAATTATAAGACAGTACATGAGATCTGAAGTTGTTATTCAGGAAATGGCACAAAGCTCACTGAAATACAGGTTTTCAGATTGATCATCTGATAATATTGTTTTTCACATAGATTCTGGATACTCAGACTCTACAGCTATGTCTTTAAGCTGTCTGGGTGCTTTAAGAAGGGATGAGTACAGTAGAAAAAAAAGATGGAGCTTTTCCTTTTGTGCAGAGGAAAAGAATATACAAAGCATGATATACTGGTTGCTTTCTCCTTACCAGCAACTGAATCTGAAGCATTTTGCCACACTATTTCTAAAAAAGTTTGTAGGAAGCTGACTTGGGGGGAACAGTTACAAGAATTCAGGAGACAAAAAGAGAGAGATCACCCATAAAGACCTGGATGAGCAATCAGCCTTCCCCTTGGCTGCCTGACTGGTGTGGCACACCTCTCATGTCTTGAGGTCGAAGGGTCCTTTTCCACTGATTCATCTCATTAGGCTCAGCTGCCTCTGACTTGAATTGCAATGTTTTTAGATCTAAAAAGAACAGACTATGAGATATAGTGGAGTTGTTATAATACAGATGCATTTGGAAATCTCATTTTTCCTCAGGTCTTAAAAAGTGTGGTAAAATCTGAACGCTAATATTGCAGCCTTTTGACCTCAAATGCATGCACTGAAAATTCAGATCCCATCTGGACCCAGTGAATGTGTGACTTGAAAGAAGGCAAATGAATGAAGCCTTCCATGTTCTGGAGCTCCAGTAGAGGGGTACTACAGATCATCTGGGAAAATCCCAGTGCTGTGAGTAATTTTCCACATACTCTCATTTTAAAATTCTCTGGTATTTTAATTGAATTACTGAAAATAGCAAAGAGAAAGAAAAAGGGTATTTGGATTTTTTACTTAAAACAGATTGAAACTAGTAGGAAAAATGGGATTATCTCACTTGATAAAATCGAGATTGTTACTTTTCATGGAAAATTTTTGTCTCTTTTAATGTCAGACTTTTTTTTGCACTTCCAGAAATAAACTGAGAAGGCTATAGCCATACTTCATGGATGTTTATGTTCAGGCCTTGTCTGCTCATGGGGCTCCAGACTCATGATATCTCAAGTCTTGCTTTGCCTCACTGACCTACATGCATAATGACCATAAGGCAGAAAGCAAGGTCTTTCTCTCCCTTTCATCTTTAATACAGGGAACTTCTTACATCCAGTAGCTCCTCTGCTTAAATATAGCTAACTGGTAGTTTCAAACAGGCAGAATTTATTTTTATTTTTTCTTTAAGCTATTAACTCAGATGCCAGAATTGGGAGCCTTTTTATGTTAAACTGCTTCTGTAGCTGATGGAGAAGTAAAGATGCTTCTGATGGGAGATGCAGATCTTAGGTGCTTTTTGGAAACACCTGGTTCTTGATGGAGATGGTACCTGATTTCAGCATCTGAATTTTAAATGCTTCCAGTTAAGCAGGATGGACCTAGTGCTCTTCATGCTGGTCATGCACTCCTGTCAAAAGGCAGGTCCTTCTCTTAGGGCAACTCAGGGAATTACAAAAGAAGGAGATAAGTCCAAATATTTTTGGCTGTAAGTAGTGAATAAGGCAGTTTATTCTAACCACTAATAACTTAAGTGAGAGTGTTTGTCTGAAGTACTCTTAAAGATGAACCCCAGGTTACTCCCATCAGTCTGGCTAGTGTTTAAACCTTTCACTTGCATGTATTGATTGATGCATTGTTGCTCACGTCAGTGAAGGACTTTTTACCAGAAACCATCTTTTGGGGCGGTTATAAAGAGTACATTGGAAAAGAATTGGAATTTCTCTGTGATTTGTGCAGCGGATACATAGCTTGGTAAGAGCTGCCCAACTGGACACTGCCAAATGATTTTACATAGGTCACCGAAAAACTCTTTGGAATAACTATGCCGAATTTCTACAAGCACAGATTCGTTTCAAATACAGAAAGAAAAATGCAAAATCTTATTACAAATTTCCTGGGCCATCCAGTTCACAGGGCATCCATGCCAAAAATGTTTTTACTGGACTATTTTCTTAACAGGGTCAGTATGTTTCCTTCAACATAATTCTTAAAGAAAGGATTTACTTCTCACTTTTTCATGTCTATGTCTCTGGCAGGAATAGGCCTTTGGGAGCATCTTAGGAGAGAAAGTGTAAGAAGCCAGAATGTGTGCTGCATGTTTGTTGCTGCATATTCCTTCAGAATTTGCTTTTAAAATGCATATTGGTTACAAAATAAACCTGAATGAGCCATTATACTCTGGTGTGTAATTATGTATTTAGGACACATACTACACACAGCTTTAAAGGAAATCTGTATGGAAACAAATTGCATTACATTTGCAAATAGCTGAAGGTAGTTGAACAGCAACACCTCAAGCCTTTCAAAATACTGAAGTCATTTACACCATTTTCTGAAGTAATTATCTCCCAAGCATCAGATTCCAGTTTCAGTGCCTTTGCTGCAGAGGAACTGCAGAGGTCTCGATATAACATAAAAGACGTGGGCTTGGCTGTCTAACAGCCCTGATGTAGATTTAGTGCTTCTGCTGCTGTGCGATGGCAGAGCAGGATTGGTGGCCTTTGGGAGGGAGTGCTACTTGGGCCAAACACCCTGCGCTGAGAGTGGAGACATGTGCCAAGGAGAGGGGCACCCCCAGGGGCAAGAGTGGAACCCGACTTCCTGTCTCTCCAAATCTGAGGAACAATGTAAACATGTTCCTCAGATTTGTAAACATGTAAACAAATCTGTGAGGAACAGAGATTTAAGTCTTGGTTGAACAGTTCCGTGCTTTAGTGGAGTGATGGATTTACTTATGTGGCCAGCCTAGAGGATGGAGAACCCTCTGGTTTCTTATTTCAGGGTTTTGAACCGGCACTAGAGCAAGACAGTGCATCTCCCCAGCTTCAGCAGTGTTGTACCACTTATTTTTCCTCTTTAACTGGTAGTTGGCAAAGTACCTGCCTCTCAGGGGGCCAATCCTTGGAAATAGCCGTGTGTAACAGAAATGGCAGCAGGCACCCGTAAGGAAGCTGTGTGCCTGCCTGGGTCGATGATATGGAACAGCATCAAGCGTGCTTCCCTGCCTTGAGACAGCGGTTCCTGCATTAAATCTACAAAATGCCTTTCTGTGCACAGTGCAGTTGGAAATGTTAAGAGTCACGCTTATTAGCACTGGCACATATAAAGCAGAGCTGCAGTAAATGAGTTAAGTGTCCTGAGGATTTGAGGACTGGGGTGTTGTTTTTCCTTTTCTGGAGCTGAGCACTCGAGAGACTTTCATTAAACCTGGGACTTGGCAGATCCTCATGCTGATTCTGCCACTTATTTGTTGTTCAGCCTCAGGCTAGTCACTTAACCTCTTGCCGCCCTAATTTCCCCATCTGGAAAATTATATTTACTTACCTCTCCTGGGGATTGCACGGGGCTTAATGAATGCCTGTAAGGGATTTGAAGATCCTCAGATCTGAGATGATACAGGACTGCAAAAGATTCACTGCATGTGCAAGGAGGAGGGGATGTGTGCCCATGCGGGAGAGCCTGCCTGCGCTCCTGGCCTGGAACCAAGTCTGAAAATCTAATCAGCAGGGGAGGATCGTACTCTCTGTTTTAGATTAAATCCTCTTCCTTGTGGCCTTTTCAGATTTGCTGGTAGGAAAAGGAGGCAAGTGACTGAATGGGGAGGAGGGCAGCTGAGGTTAACTGCTTTCTCCTGTTGGTCCCCTGGATCTTTTTGTCAGTGCAGTAACAGCTGGATCTCCCAGGAAGGTAATGATCTTCCTGGATACTCCATCTTGCTGCAGGCTATTAGAGAAGCTAGGCAGCCCCGTTGCTGCCCATTTCTTCAGCAGGAAAAAATGAACCTCTGACCAAAAAAAAAGTTCCTCCATATAATTAAGCAGCATTAGAATGAGGCCTGTGCCTTTGCTGATGAACTTCAGTGAAAGCAGATGGTCACAATGGTATTAAAAACTAAAGACTTCAGTCAAGCTTTTAATTGAAAACAATTGGACCCTGCTGGATGGTAATTACCTTGGCTGCTTGCAAATAATATCACAGCACTGCTACCTATGAAGGAAGAATGGAGACTGAGTTAATAAGAACTGCTTAATCTGCATATAATAAACAAGGAGCATTCAAAACTATTTTCTCTGGTAGCTTCTCCCCTGCAAGAGGCTTTCAAGTGGTTAGCAGTGTGAAAAAGAACACGGAGTGGCAGAAATTGAAACACGTGAAACATTTGCTGGGTTTATAAAATAACTTGAAGAGCCCATCTTCCCTCATCTCCCTCCTTTTTTTTAACAGCTGAAATTCCAGATGCATCTGAGAAAAACAGCAAAATACAATAAAGTGGAAAAGCTCTAGATTATCCAGCATTCCTCCTCTTCTGAATAGCAACAGTAATGACAGGCTGTGTTTCTCTTGTTTTATCTGCTTTCTTCTTCCCTCTCCTGATCGACTGGAAGGCTGGGGCCTTCTAAAGACCCAGAATATTTTTCACCATGTTCTTAATTGGATTTTAATGATCATTAGCTTAATATGCCTTAATGTCTAACAAAGCAAATGTAGTATATGGCATATTTTGCCTGACAATTTTCTCATTCCTCTGCCTAGTGTTGGGATCAGCTGAAGGTTAGAGGGCTAGACCACCTAAAAGGGTCAAGTCCTGGTGTGCTATACATTTGTTGGCACAACATGACATTAATACTGCTTTACGGTGTCTTCCCTGTTGTGGAAAAGGACCTGTATTGCTATGGATATGTGGGTGGAAAAACCAGTCCTAATGTTGTCTCTTTTAAACACAGGTCCTAGATGTGTATAGAATGAACCAAATCTTGTCACTTTCCATGTAAACACAATTTTTCATGTGGCGTTCTCTTGGGCATCGCTTTTTGTTCCCTTATGAGCAGGCAAGATGCCTTGCTGCCCCAGTAGACCTCAGAAAGCAGCAGCTACTGCAATTTTGCAAAATTAATGAGTAGCTGTGAACTGCTAGTAAAAGTGATGCAATGATTTTCCATAACACATCATTTTAGAAGCAGTGACTTGAACTGCTTTTTCTTTTCCTATCCAAATATTTGTCTTTTCAAGGCACCAGCCAAGAGTTTGTCTTGTCTTGTCTGGCAGTATGATGAAATGAACTTTTCCAGTGTGTTTCGTCTGGATTTGATGATTTTATGCCTGGAGTTCAACTTTCATTCACTTAACGCACCATGATTAACACAGAGAGTGAGGTCCTGAACATGTGAAAGTCAGTAGAAATTTTCACACTGTTCTTGGTAGGATTTTGCTTATTTTTATGTAATCAAAATATGCTTGAAGTTTTATTGCTGTAATGTCCCTGAAACTGCTTGCTGACACAGTCACATGACATAAGTGTATTTCATAGAATCAGTAAAACTGATGGTTTTAGGTCCTGCACTGCCATCTAAGCTGAGGTATTCTCATTTGTGCTTAGGACTTACCCTCGGCATTTCCTCTGCTGCTGGGCTCCTGGAGAACAGGTCTGAGGGCTGGTGGGTCTGGTGTTCTGCTCTGTCTCCTGACTCTTTTGTTCAAGCTGGTGGCAGGGTCTGAGCAGATTTTTACTCGCAGCCTTTCCAGCCCCTCATTTATCAAAGAACTTGGGACAAATTTGAAACTAGGAAAGGCCACCTTTCAAAAGTGTCTTATGCTAGTGGCTGTGGTGATTTTATCAATTTTATAACACCTACTTTTAACTCTACAGAGCTTTACTTTTAACTCTACAGAGTACAATCTTATTGTAATTACTGCTTGCAGCTCTAAGGGAGTTGGTGTGGAGCACACTATTTTAAAGGTATAAGCTCTATTGATCTAAAGTATTCTGAGAGATAAACAGCTGCTCAGGTTGATTAAAGCTGAAGGGAAGCTGAAGCATTTAATCAATCTCCAAAGCTGCTCCAAGTATATTACAAAGCAATTGTGATTATTGCTATTATATGACAAGCTATATCATAATAAAGAAAGAGGGATCATTTTTCTTGGAAGCATTTAGAGGTGTTGTGGTGCTTCTTCTCAGCCTGCCTCATGCTGTCACCTCTGAAGCTTGGCTAAGTGACAGAGCTTGCCAGCTCAAGCAGACTAATCTTGAAGGGAAAATACAACAGCAGGGCCTTTCAGGTCCCCAGAGTCTTCTCTTCCCTGTGTCTATCTGTGGCCGACAGCAAGTGCTTGGGGAAGAAAAAGAAGAAAAAAGGCAAGTGTACAGTAATGCTGGCGACATTGTAACCGGCTCTGATCTTTGCATCCTGCATAGCTTGGGATGTTCTGGGCTGTGGGATATGTTTATGCCTGTCCAAAAGTCCTGAAGGCATCTTTCTTTTATTACTTTTTTTAATCACTTCTTGAACCTTTCTTTGGACGGCCTTGGGCTTCACACCATCGCATGGTGGTGCACCACACAGTGCTCTCACGTGGTTTTGTAATACAGTAGTTCGTTGTTGCTGTTTTTCAGCTTTCAGCCTGATGTTTTCTTTTAGTGCCTTCTTACTCTTGTGTTAAGGAAAGCAATGGATAATAGTTATCTGTTAACCTTTTCTGTTTCATTAACACAGAGAAGTCTGCCTTATCCTGCTCTGTTGTCTCCTTCTTTTCCAAGGCTTATTTTGTCTCCCTTTTTCGGAACGTGACCCATTTCTCTGACCATCCTTTCACATCTGCATCTGCCACCTTTCTCATTTTCCTGCACGGTCTTCAAAAGGGTGTAACTAGAAATTATTATAGTAGTTTAAGATGTGGGCTTTTCTAAGTTTATTATTTCTTCCTTTTTCAGGTGTTCAATGATCTGTACTTATTAGATAAAACATACATATGTCATGCAATATTGAAGACATGCATATAAGATTTCTGAAAACTAAGGTGCTGCATGAAATAATCTTAGGTTTAAAATTCATCTTATGTTGCATTTCAAATGTAAAAATAGGTAGTCTATGAACAGAGTATGACTTTTCCCCGTAGAATATGAAAACAAATTAATAGATAAGTTTATTAAACAAAGATTAATAAATAAATAGACAAATGAATAGATAAGTTTATTAAACTTTGCCCTTGCTGTAATTGCAACAAAGAAATCATAGTGCTTTTGCCTGGAGAGGATAGCATTTACAAAGATTAACTTTTGTGGAGGGTGTCTTGTGTCAAGTCCTCTCAGTGCTTTCTTTAGTCTTTCTCCACTGAAAATAGTCAAATTGTCTCTCAAAACCAGAAGGTCCATGCTGTCTGAAGGGACCTCCAAAGGTATGCTGATGGGAGCTTTTGGTTTTGCTGAATGCACCCCATACAGGCAAATCAGACCCCTCTGGGTTAGCAGGCAGACGCAAGATGTCCCTTCTTTTGTTTCTCTATTATGATATCTCTTGAAACTTTGAAACATTTCAAGCCTCTCATGACCTTCATGTGAAACCTTATGCATGGCCCTAGTGTGCTGGAGGCTGAGTCTGGTGCAGTTATCTTTGTTGCATAAGATTTCTATTACAACAACTGTTAAACCTTCTTTATAGTGGTTTCACATGAGAGTCACAAGTCTTCTGGGAAACTTCTGAGTTTCACTTAATAATGGTATGAGAGTCTTGTGAGTCTTTTGAATATAAGTTTTAAACTGCGGGTTTAGACCAGTAAATAAAATTTTAATCAGTAAATCTTGAGGTCCTCCATGGATGGAATGCTTGCCCTGTGAGAGGAGGTGGTGGGTCCTGGGCCTGTTCAGCTGGGGGAAGAGAGAGATACAGGTAAGCCTAAGAGCAGCTCAAGTCCTTGACTTAGCTCGGCCAGGGCTAGTTGCAGTGTGCTGAATGGGTTGGACAGCTGAAACTACAGACCTAGCTGTCAGAGGTTTCCCACTGGAGAATGGGCCATAGCAGTCTACTGGCAACAGCCTTCCTTTCCTTGGGATGCAATTTGAGGAGCATTTCCTTTGCACTCCTGTGCTAATTTAGTGGTGCCAGCAAAGGTCTGGTACAGCTACACGGCAGATCATCAGGTGAACCAGTTCAGGTTAAAAGTAATCCTTTTTTTTGTTCATTTGTTTTAACCAGTTTTATAATTTATTCCTCCCACAGCTCCATGAAAGTTCGTCTTGGTGCCACTGAGGCACACTGCAACAGTAGGAACAGACATCAAGGGAGTGCTTCACCTGGTACTGGGTTTCAAAGAGGCATTTTTCAGACTCTGGCTTTACAGTCAGTTTTTAAGAGCCCTCAGAAATATCTCCCAATCCCATGGCTCCACAGATTGCCAGTTGAAGATGACCATTTGTGAAACTGGACTTCAAGACAAGTCTGTGGCAAAAACAGACAGCAAAAATGATGAATCACAACTAAACACTGCTGCACAATACTGCACTTACGCTGTTCTGCCATTTTTTGGGTTGCAATCTAACCATCTGTTAATTGGCCCCACCACACATTGCTGTGGGGTGCTGAGATCCATTGTAGGCCTACAGGATGATCAGTGTCTCCCAAGCCATTCAGGATGGGGCCTCACAGCTTTTCGGGTCCTGCTGCTGTTTACATCAAGTGCACTAAGTCTGGCTATCCCAGCTGCCATCCTCTGTCTGACTGCCTCAGCCTCACTGCTATTTTATGACCAGAGATTGTGTCGGAGCAGAAGGATGTGAGTGCATCATCTGCCTTCAAGAAAATCAGTTTGTGCCAAGGAGGACAGGATTTTTAGGCATTGTGACTGTCAGTTAACCTCACCTGGAAACAAAGTGTGATGCTTTGCGTGGGGTGGGACTGATCCTGCACACCAGCACTCAACCTTGGCATTGCTTTCACAGGGATCAGAATAATTCCTGGCCAAGCTAAGACCCGCTTCTGTCTATATTCCTTTCTAAAACTTTCTGAAACTAATCTCTCTTTTCTCCACTGCACATATTTTCACATTTGTGCTAATGAAAGCGCTGGATTGTTCCAGGGGACTGCATGGAAAATATCTGTGAGCTTTGGCCATCTCTCTGAAATACTACAGTCAATTTGGTGTTTGCTTTGGCGTGTTGCTGTGAAAGATTGTAGAGTGCTTGTGTTTATACGTGTACAGGGAAAGAGGGCTCCTGCTCATTGTGCCTTTGTGAGGCTGCCAGACTGTCTGGCCCCATCTATTCTACTGTAAGTGAAAAGAGCCTCGCGAGTGCTCGCTGCGTGCTTGGACTGGGCTCTGCTAGGTACTATGCTTGGAAGCCGTTCTGTCAGCTTGAAAAATATCTTTCTTCCTGTATAGTGTTTACTCCCTGTTCTTACAAGTAACATGCAAGATTGCTTGTCAGTGAAGAAATTTTTCCTTCTTCCCTTTGTTTCTTCTGTGTACTGGGCAACTTTGCATACAGTGCATTTTTGTGGCCCTCCTGTACCAGGCAGCCAGCTGCCCCTTGAGAACAAGAGAGGATTTTCCATACAGAAGAATGAGAAGTAATGTGTGAAAATTGGTGGTACGATGCAGCCCTGGTTGAAAGATTTGGACATTGCCCTTGACAAAGGACTTCTTTTCCTCCTGTAGCCCACTGCCTTCTGAAGACAGAGAAGATAAGACAGAGATTTTCAGATGGAAGGCTCTTCTGTTCAAAGTGGTATTTCTCTGCTCTGTGTAGAGAGATATGGTCCAGCTGCAAGCTCCTACAACACCCTTTGAGAAAATAAAGGATGATTCCAGCAACCCCTTTGCTAATTATCCTGTTTACAAGAAAGGTTGTCCTAAAATTTAATGATATCTGTGAGCTCCTGCTGGAAAGTCATGGGCTGCAGGACCTGCACTTGACTAGTAATTATAAAGTGCTTTGATATTGAACATGGAGTTTGAAAAGCAGTTTGCAGAATTCAGGTCTCCTTTCCTTTTTCAAGTGACAACAAACATTTATCTCAGATTTCCTCTTCTGGAAGGAATAGTTAGAAAACAAATGTGCATTGATGGGAATTGCCAGGTACCTGGACACAACCTGTAGTCCATCTATCCTTGAGTTCTGTCTGTAGCTGCACTGAATATTTGGAGGAAGACGCAAATACTGCTGGAAAGGATGATTGCAACTAAACTGCAAACAAACTTGCCCAGTGCTTCCTGGAGAGCTCTGTCTCAGCTTTTGCTTCAAGCAGCAGCTCCATTAATTTCAGCAGGGGAGATACAGTAGCTGATGCTTAACAATTATTATTTTTTGTTTTCTTTCTACTGTCAAGCTTTGCTGGCCAGTTTTGCTTTACAAAATCTGTAAGTAGGGAAGATAGGTGTTTTCTTTTGTACAACAGACATGAAGGAATGAAAGGATTCAAGACTGTAAAACCGTCATGAATAATTTAGGCTGTGTTTCCAGCAAATATCCACTCTGCTATGTACACACTGATACGGGGCTCAGACATTTTGGTATCAGCAACAGAGCCAAACCCCCACGAGCCAAAAGTAAATACACTTCTATTCAGTGTCAACCATCAATCTGCTCCCAACTTTCAGGACATACTCTTGTCAATTAGGGGCTTCTGCTTGAGAAACCTGGCCTCTTAGCTTGCAATGAAAATAGATAGGACCAGGCACATTATCTGCACAAAGCTCCCCTGTGAGACTCTGTGCAGCCCAACCAGCCCTGTTCCTCCTACTGCTGTGCTTCATGTTGCTCTTGTGAATAAACAGTGCTGCCCATGCTCAGACCAATATACACACACAGACACTTGGCTTCTCACTAAAGCAGCTGAACTACCTGAGGCAGGAACGGCAAGAGCCTTCTCAAGAAAACTGGTCAGTGAACTTCTCTGTGTCTTGGCCTGATGGTTTTGAGGCATATTCTTGATATTATAAAGATTGAAGAAAGCCTAGAAATTTGCAGTTGACTGGTAGCCTATGTCAGATTCTCGTAGTCCTGCCAGTAATGCAGTGTGAGACCTTTAGGCAAAGATTTTCCCTGTTGTAGCCTTTTAGCTTTTTGGCTGGGGGGTTTTGCCTAATATTTGGAAATACTGAGAGCAAACTCTTAGCAGGCTTGCTTCGTCAAGAAAGCACCTTACAAAAGTAAGTGCCTAGTACAAATGGATCAATTCTCCAGCTCAAGGGCTGTTTCATACTCTGTGCCTCAAAGCATTGACCACCCTAGCACCAACAACCAGCAGGGTGACGAATGACCAGCAGGCCCCTGGATTTCACCAGTGCCAGGATTAAACATTTGTTTCCAGTTCTCAAACCACCGTGTCTGAGGTTCAAAACACTGCTGTGCCTGCTTGCATCCCCCCTGCCAAGGCATGGGCACATGCTTCTATAAAACCTGTCGGAGGTAAGCTGCTGCTGAGAGCTACACAGCACCGAGTGCAGCCCTGTGCATTCGAGAAGATAAATGAACCTGGAGGAAGAGGCTTTTGCAGTGCTGCTGCTATTTCAGTGTGAAAGTGAGACCCTGAAATGCTCTGTTCTACTTCAGTAGCTCTAAGAGGAGCCTTTCTCCAGAGGTCTCCGGTACCCAGACTAATTGAAATAACTCCAAAGGGCTCTTCTAAATTTAATTCCTCCCCCATGTTTTCAGTGTCTTAATTTTTTTTGCCCTCCTGTCTACACCCTCTCTTGAACAAAAAGCTTTAAAATTCTTTTTTTGGAAAGGATTCAAATGTAATTCAGATGAAGTTAATGTGAAGTCAAGGTTGATTGCTCATCTCCCTGAAACCACCAGCAGTGGCTGACTGCCGGCGAGTGTGAGACAGGAGTTCAAACATAGCTGGGAAACTTGTGAGTGAGCTAAACAAAGGGTGGGCTGGAGGCTGGGGATCACTGCTCCCCCTCCCCCCGTGTGACTTTCTCAACTCATGCTGAACCCTTTGATCACTGTCCAGCATGGGGTTATGTGGCAGCCTGGGCTGGGGCCAGGGATGTATACATGGGCGGAGGCTGCTGTAATCTTCGTTATCCCTTGATCCACCCTGTACCCTTATTTCCACAAACACTGTCGCATATCACAGTGGGGTGCATCACTGCCGGTGCTCCTTCAGCTGAAACATGGGCCCGTCCCTGCCAAGCACAGCTCCCTTTTCCAGAAATCTCTCTGATAGCAACATTTTGAAAAGTGTGCCTGTATTTTGTAACCATTACTCTATTTTTGCCAAGCACATTTGTATTTGACACTGAAATATAACACTGTGAGTACAATAGTGCTATTCAGCACACGGAGTTCGTGTCTTTCAGAAGTGGCTGTTCTGGGAGAGCTGCACGGGCGAGCATGGCTAGCTTGGGAAGAACACAAGAACAGTTCTCTGCCAGAGCACTGCCAGAATCTTACCTCTGGAAGCACATTCTCCAGACCACCTGCTTTAGGGTGGTATTTTAGCTCCATATCCCTCTAATAAGGATTTTAGTGCTGCGCTTATTGACTATTAAGAATTCTTGAGTCCAAGATAAGTTCTTACAGATGTGCTACCATTATCATTCATACTTAAATGTTGACATAGTAATCTGCAAAATGAGCTGAAACTCTTGAAGAAAAAGGCTAATTGTCTCTGAGGTAAAGTGGATGAGAATCAGCTGAGAGGCAAGCTGTGGTCCCTTTTGCTTTCCAGTTGCATTTGTTTGTGGCCATTCACCATCAGAAAGTGGGAAGAGGGACCTGGTTTCTCATGTCTGCCACTACCACTGTGTCTTCGGATAAGCTGCCTTCAGCACAGTGGCACAAGTAGACTTTTGGTGTTTGAAGGCTGCCAGCAACATGTGGCATATCAGATCTTATAGAAACCTGTTTTCTATTAAATCCTATGACAAAACTGATACGGGTTCCACTCTTCTGTATTACTTCCTCTCCATGTATTTTGGGATCATCAGAAGATCCTAGAGGAATCACCACTCCCTATCAAAATCTCTTTGGCTAACTCCTACAATACAGTCATTATTGCCATCTTGTTAAGTGACACCAGGTTTTCCCAGGCAGTAGATCCACTACTCCTAGCAGGTTGCACGAAGGATGTTGCAACCCTGCAATTATTTTTCTAATGCAAATGCTGAAACTGGTTGAAGAAGATTTAGAAATCTACTCCATCTCCCTTCAGCTCCCCCTTCCTTGCAAATTACTTCAAAGGTCAATGAAATGCAGTATTATCCAGACAGAGGAAAAGCAGTGTCATAGAGTCTCCTCATTTCTCCATGTTTCAACACAACAGGGCCAAAACAATACACAGGCAAGTGCCTGGAGCATGAGACTGTGAAACTGCCATGAGCCTGCCAGTGGTGCAGCTCAGAGTCCATCTGGAGCCACCATGAGGGGCCAAGATGTGTTGAGGCAATTGCCCGGGGCTTGGGCATGGGTAGCAGTCCATGCTGTGCGATGGGGATGCAGAAAAGCAGGTCCTGCTGCCCAGGGACCCATGGGACTTCTGCCCTTCTTGCCCACTGCTTACAGGGAAGCTGTAGCCAGGTGAGCTCAGCCCCTGCTCTGGGACACTAGTGCTTGCTGCTCTGCTATATAAGAGCATCCCCTATCCTGTTGTAGATAAAGATGGACTATTTGATGCTCAACCAGGGAATAATCAATCTCTTTGTATCAGTGTCGTGGGTTAGCACAGCTTGTAGTTCTAGTTAAGAAAAAAAATTCCACCAGCCATGGAAGTGATGTTTTTTGCAAGGGGCTGTTGTAACTTCCTCCGGACCTGATAGAACTGGTTAACGGGCTGATTTGAATATTGACAACTCTGTTGGGCCACTTGGGAAGCTGGACACGCCTCTGTAAAAGACACATTTAAAGATGAACAAGCCCGAGAATCGCCCTCTTGCTTCTGGCCCTTGGACAGGTAACTGGAGTGCCCGCTTGGCCCGGCGGGCTGGGCTGGGCCTGGCCACTGGGCCCGGCGGGGCTGGGCCATGGCCCACGGCTCTCTGCGGGCCAGCCTCTCCCAGCGCGGCT
>VYXC01000743.1:1044005-1105662 GCA_013397175.1 Platysteira castanea
AAGTCTGAACAGAGAGAAATAGTGATGAAGTGAAGACCCTTGCTCCCAGGGAAGAAGAAGACCTCTGTTCCTAGAGATGAAGATGATCCCAGAGACAGATGAAGAGAACCTTTGCTCTTGAACTGCTGAGCCTTAAAATAGTACCCCGTTAGCTAAGATTGAACCCTCGAAAACAGTTATGGGGAAAGCTGTAATTGAGGGAAGGGACTCACACATGCCAACAGAAACCACCCCGGGCGGCTGTTGTGCTGTGACATTGAAGCCACGAGAAGACTGTTTCTTGTGGAGAAGCCCCATAGCATAGGCAAAGGAGACTCCTCTCTCCAAATGAACTGATGAAAGACTATTATAGAGGTGGTAAACTGACTGAAATAATCCCAAGTTTGTGTCTTTATGTTGTAAGTGGGAGGAGGGAGGAGGATGGGGGGAAGTGAAGTGTTCTGAAGGTTTATTCTGACCCTTATTACTCCTTTTTTTCTTTTAGTTCTGTTAATAAACTTCTTCATATTCTTTAAAGTTTGGAGCCTGCCTTGCATTCCTCCTAGTTCTTATCTCACGGAAGGTGGGAATTGAGAACAAAACCACTACACTTAATTGGTGTTTCTGCCCGGTTGTGAACTGAACCCACTGCAATCAGGTAGAAGAGAAGCTGAAGGAGTCTGGGGCACCTTTATGCCTATTTACTTATTACTGTATCCACACTGAGAACTGTGGCGCTGCATTAGGACAGAGGACAAATGCCCAGGGCTGCTCCCTGAAGAGTGCCCTGGAGCTTGATGTCACCCCCAGGGCAGCCCCCAGATTGCTCTGCAGCATCCATCAGCCCCAAAGACATGGATGATGAGGATGTGGCCCTTATCCTGGGCCTGAACTGCAAGTCAGCCCTGAGGTGAGATGCTGTGGTGAGCAAGGATTGAGGGAAAAACGCATCTGGTTTAGGAAAGCTACCTGCCTCTAAGATTATTTTGGATGTTCATATTTTTATGCAGCATTTCAGAATGTTTCAGCTGCTTCCCTTTGGAATTCAATTCCTCTCCCTTTTAATCAATAGCAGGCCTTCACAAAACAGTATCTCACAGGAGACAGAAGCACACGGTGCTGAACAAAGCAAAAGAGCCACTGGCTTACAGCAACAATTGCTGCTACACAATGGGTTTTCAAAGCTCAGTATATATTTTGTCCCTAGTGGGAAAGCTATAACAAGACTGAATTAGTGGCTAGGCTTGCCAAAGGGAGAAATTAAAGTGTGATGACTTGTCTGACACCTTAGAGTACCTTTATTTATTTTGGGGGAAAGCACAGCATGGGGAAGTAAGATACCTATTAGGGAAAACTATTTTCTGTTCCCTTCCAAAGTGTACAGCAGATCTGCATGCCTAAGAGCTTAATCCAGGTCAGGGATCAGGAATACCTTCTGGTGGCTCCCGAGAGGAGCTGACAAGTGTGGGGATGCTGCCCGCAGAACTGGGGAGGTGCAGAGGTGAATGTAGGAGTGTGGATTTCAAGGGCAGGATGGTCTGGGAGTCCCTCGTCCCTGCTAGGGAAGGCTTGGGGTTGGTTTGCAGGTGGCTGTTTGCCGAGGGAGAGAGAAGAGGGAGATACTGTGTGAGAGCATAGCAAATTCCCTTCCCTGTACATGGCTGGTCACCACTGAGCTTGCAAACTTCTCATCTGTGGATCGTGACAGCTCCTTGCTCTGGCACTAATGGGTTTCAAGAGCTCCCAGTGAGCTGTAATCACCTTGGTTCAGGGCTCAGCTTGCACCTTTACAAGCACCTTCACCCCTTGCTGTTAACCTGTGGTCCCCTCTATTTGGCAGCTAAGCTTGTAAATTCATGTAACCAAATAGCTGTGCTGTTAACTGCCTGCATGGAAGTGAACAACACATCCATCTTCCAGTGCCCAGCCAGCAGCCTAATGACACTGCTCACCGTGCTCGTGGGCAGCCTTTCAGACATAACTAACTCTGGCACTGCAAAAACAATTGTTTCGGTGCTCACACAGGCCACACGGCTCATCTGGGCAGAGGAGGGAGGTTGTGCAAGCAGAAGGCTTCCCATGGACTGTCCCTGTGCACCAGTGCCCTGTGCCATCGTCATCACATTCCATGGTCTGATGGCTGGCTACTGAGAACTTCAGCCTGCTGGTAAATTGTGCCTCACACCCAGGAGCAGCAGCCTGCTTGCAGTGGTTTTATTTTGGGTTGTGACTGATGTCTGACAAGTCTTTTTTAAAAGGCATGCCTCTATTTTGCTGTCTGTAACCTGAGTGTAATTTTCTAAAGTAAAGTGCCACCAGGAGGACAGGTGCTAATGAAACACTAAATGATGCTGAGGTTTTCTGGCCTCTCTCATTCTTACTGAAGTCTGTGGCTTGCATCTCTAGTCTTGAAATTGATCCTGTCACGAAGGTTGTCTGAATGCAGACCTGGTTTCTTACGACCAAGGCATGTGATTGTTCTGTATGTGCGTGTGTGTGTGTGTGTGTGTTGATGTGGCAGACCCCTTCCAAGTTGTCTCCATGACTGAATTTCAGCCCAGTGAGGCAGAGAGATGCAGCGTTCATGGACAGCAAATCCTTTAAGCTCTGAAGAAATCATGAGCTCTTTCTCCTGCTTCTGCTGTGAAGGAGGCTGGGCTGCAAGTTCACCCTTTGCTAGAGACCTCACAGAGGAGCTCAGCTGGGGACACTGCTGAGGAAAACAAGGCTTGGCTGCTTCCACTGTTGCTTGTGTTACTCCTTGTTATTGAAGGAGAAAAAGTGCAGCTTTCTGTCTGCAAGTAACTTAGACCTGCCATTGGCAGAGATCTGATCTGTTACCCTCCTCGCCCCAAAGCAATCACAAGCAATCAAAGTCGGGAGCACACGAGCTGACAGGGGTTGAATGGTCATTGCTTTTCTTTATTTGCTGGCTGCTTACCTGGTGCAACAGGCACTACAAGAGAATTTCTTAATTAACCAGGCTCTGTCCTGGGCAGCACATGTGCACCGCCAATGGGCATTATAAGAGCACAGCTATTGTACTTTGGCTTGGGAAAAGCCCCAGTGCAGTTGTATTGTTAAGGAAACAGTCTTTGAGGAAGGGAGAGAAGGAGACTGCTTGCCACTCCAAAGGCTGTCTCTTGTCTTGAACATCGCTGCATCTAACCTCGGGGGAGGTGGAGGGTTAATTTGAGCTGCCTTTGAAAACAAATTTAAGCAGTGCACAGCAAGATCTCAGGGAAACAATGTTTATAATCTGTATCCTGCTTCAAATTGTATCGGCACCGCACTTCTGCCCCACTGCCAAAATTAGCTGCAGTCACCAGGAAGCAGCTGGTGTCCCAAGCACGAGCCCTCGCGCTCAGCCATCACTGCGTATCTTTCATACAGTTATGAAGAGAGGGCTTTTCCTGGCTACTGAGCATCACCTACTCTTTGTCTTTGCAGCAGCAGCAGGAAACTTCTCATATGTGGAGGCTGATCCAGTGTTCTTAATCATGCACAGTTCCTGCTGATTTTAGCAGAAGAACTGTTTCATGGTGCATAGTAGAAGCATGTTCCTCAAGAGGTGGACTGTCCTCTGTCCTCTCTGAAGGAGGGTGGGGAATGCATTGCTCTGCCAGCTGTCTGCCTGTCCGTCATTAGAAGCGTAGGCTATGATACTCAGTCCTTAAATTTAAACAACAATATTAGGGATTTTGTCAAGCTAGATAATACTTAATCCAGAGTGTTTGTCGATCCATTAAATCCAGGGTGCTTTCAGCTTTTAATTCACTCTGAATAAATTAGTGCACTCCTTTCCTTTGTGCTTTCAAAAATGAATAGCTGCTTCTCCCTCCAGTCTGGACTACAGAATATTTGAAAAGTGGCAGTATATTAATTTCTGCCCTGGTGGAACTTTGCAGGAGAAACAGCTCTTTAGGTTGTTCTGTGGCCACAATACATTTGAGAGAGTTGGTGTCAGAGGTTTTTGTTATTATTTAAAATATTAAGTAATGCAAAGTAACAGAAACAAGGGAAAATAGTTGAGGAAGGGAGGAATTCCTCTGCTGTCTCTGCTCTTGCAGGTTTTACTCTGACAGGCTAGCTTTGCATTCCCCAAGGTAGAGACTCTTATCCTGCGTTTGTGACTGTTTTTCTTCCCTTTTCTCCTGGGGGAGGGGGAAATGAATAATTTCTGCCTTCCTCCTGTTTCTTCACCTTCATCAGGAAAGAGGAGATGAACAATGCCAGGACCCTGCTCATTCGTTACTCTTTTCCCTTTTCTTTCTCGTCACCAAAAGACGGAAGAGGGAAATGACGACAGGCATTCAATATCTACTCATCATATCAATCCAGCTCTTTAACTGCTTTTGTTATTCAGTGGCATGATGGTCTTTGGTTTGTTATTTACCAGCTGTTTAGTTTAACAGTATCCCCAACAGGGAGCCAAAAGATCCAGTCTTAGAGCTCTTTCGCAGGATTTGTTGAACCACACTCTAAATTATTTAACATGGCTCTGAACTGTTTGAAGAGTTTTTTTCATTTTAAGCACTATGATTTGATTCAAAACATCTGTAAAAAATCACAAATGACCTTCCATCTGTGCAACAGCTCAGTTCTGTCTTGAACCTGGGTAGAGTCAAGTGTGTGAGCTGTTTCAAAAGCCTAAAATTCCTGACATGGTGAAATTCTTTTCCTACTTGTTTGTTGACAGAAGACGGGAAGGGAAGGGAAGGCAAGGCAAGGCAAAGCAAGATCAAGATGCTGTGCCGCTGGGCCAGAAGTGAGTAGAACATCTTGTTACGGAAATAGCCAGGAAAATGCTCCTCCCTGCGTTAGAAAAGCAGCTATTTAAAGCAGGATCAATTGCCAGTCCTCTTTGCCGCTGTTGTCATTTGGATGTGGCATGTGCAAATAATATTTCCTCATGAAAGAAAACTTCCAGCAATGATAGCACTGCTCTGGTGTATCCTCTCCCAAAGGAGAGAAACCGGTTCATCCCTAGAAATGGCATCTCCCTCTGAAAAGAAACCCCAGGATCTGGGTTTTGTTTTTCCTCTAAGACTTTAGGCAAGTGAATTTTGACACACAAATGACATCAGGGTAGTGTAATTTCTAAGACACGTTTGGACACTGGAGTTATATAAGACAGTGCTCTTTTTAAAGTAAAAATACACGGAGAAAATGAACAAACCTATGTGACTTAGAGCAAAGCCCACTTTCCCCAAAGATATGCAAAATAAAACTGGCAATACATGCCTTCGAAAGAGATTGCTTTACCTTTAATGATGTCAGTGAGTAAAAATCCTTTTATTCTTGGCTAATCACAGTGAGGTGATACCTTTCAAAAAACTGGAATTATCAAACATAGATTTTCCAGGGAGGTGAACCCATGCTTGTCTTAAACACCCTCAAACTTTTCTCAAGTTGAGATTCACATCTGTAACCCTGCTCTGCAGCTCAAGCCTCCTGCTGTTTGTTATTGTTTGCATTACTTCAGGGCCCAGTTAGGGATTGTACAAAATGTTCTTTTAAAAAAAACAAATATTGAAGTGTCCGTACAGCATTTGAGAGAAGCACACTCCTTTTGTAAGGTGCTGCCATCTGATCATTGCAAAAGTACAGAAAAGAAATCTTGGGGGCATGCAGGGTGCTGAGGCTTGGGGACTAAATGTTTTTACAGTATTAGGGGCTAGGAGTCATCCTCATTTCCATGTAAGCCCCTGTACCAAGTGAAAGGAGAGCATGAGACCTTTGAGGAGCATTCATGTGTCCTATGTAAGCAAACCTAAAGAACTCACTTGAAGTTTCCTGGGCACAAGGACTGGAAGACATTTAGATCTCCTGATCCTGGATTTTAGAGGTAAGGATCTGTTCTCATTCTAGCAAGTCCTAGCTGAGAGAGAATTGTCAAGCAACCCTGTTGCTGACTCCTGGAGGCTGTGAAGATGCAGCAGAGTTGATGGAGATGCCAGAGATACAGATCATCCTCTTGTCTCTCCTATATTTATCTCCTTTCCTCCAAACTCCTTGTTTTATTTTTATTGGGATTTTCTTTGGATGATCCCTATTAAACGCATCACTAGCACTGAAATTTGCCGATGCCAATAAACCCATCTGTTTTATTAACTAACCGCAGTCTCTGGAGTGTTTCTCACTGGCTGAGACATGAGCAGCCCTTTCTGCTGTCTCCAGCGTTGTGTGTCAGCCATGGGAACAATGGGAGCGGACCCAGGAGGTCGCTGGCAGGAAGCACTGCTTCCCCTGGATAATTAACCAGCTGGGAGACTGAGGAATGAAGATAGCACGTAAGACACACACAGCACAAACTGCTGAAACAATAAACAAACAAACCAATGACCATCACTTCCTTTTCTTATATTGTTAAGGCTGCTTCCTTAACTCAGGTTGCACCAAACCCACCCCTCAAAACTCAGCCTTTTAGGCTCATGAATTCTTAACCTCTTCACTGCCAGTTCTTGCTGAAGGCATAAATCAATTTTTGCCAAGAAGATGGCCAGCATAGGGTCTATGGCTCCTCCTTGGGGCTTGCTGGATAAAGTGGAGGTTTCCGTTTCTGAAAGTGTTAAAGGCACTTTTACCAAATATTCAATGAAGAGAGACTTAGCTTGGCCATAAGGCTGCATGGTTGTAACACCCTGGTAGCAGGGCTGCTCCTCATGTAGGTACCAGCTTCCGCATCAGCAGGTGACACAGTCTAGCTCTGAAGAGGGTAATTTCCAGAGAAGCTGGCCTCAGAGCCAAGACCTGGAGGAAATCTGGATCAGGGCTTTGTGTCTCAAACCCAGCTTTGATATCAATGCACCAATAACCATCTCTATTACAGGGAGGTCAGCTGCACAGCCAGTGCTTGCTATCATATACTCCAGTGAGCATCCAATTGCACACTTCTGCTGAGATCCTCTCCTCTGACTCCAGCTGGACTTACTTCCATGGTTTTTTCCCCCATCCAAACCATTCTTTGGAGAAGTTGCTCTTTTGTTTTTTCTGACCTGCTAACACTAGAATTATGAAAGCAGAAATCGGGCAGTGGCAATGCCAATCCCTGCCTCCCTCCAGCTAATTTTTCCAGATGTCTCATTGAAGAACAGTCAGACATTGTCTTTGTTTTTGTGCACAGAGCATCATGTGTGTATTTATCCCATGGAGGCCACTGCTAGTGGCACCCAAGAGCTGATGTGACTATGTAGCCCACCTCCACCACGTACTGATACCAATCAGTGGATCTCATTTCACCATGTCCTCAGCAGAACACTGCCAGGGAGAAGGTACAGCCAAGTATTGCTGGGGAGAGCTAGACTGATCGTGCTGGAGCTGGGAAATTTGATTTTCAGTAGAGATGCTGATGTTTCTCCTCATCAGCCTGCAGATTCAGAGCAAGGTGGGAGCAGTGGTACTGAGGACGGGGGCCTGTGGCCCGTCCCTGGACTGGCCCCCTCCTGGCAGCACTGGCAAAGGCTGTCCTGGGGCAGGTCCTGCCTGCTACTGAGTGCTCCCAGCTGGCAGCTTATTTGTTATTACTTTAAATACTCACTGTTTGTGCTAGGCACAGCAAGAAACCTAGTAAACTGAAAAGGTGACATTTAAAAAATGAAGTCTCTCAAGTAGATGTTTAATCTTTCTAATGAGGAAGTAATCTGCTAAATATCATGTTTAACAGTTATGCAGTAAATCCATGTCATGCAATCATAGAATTATACACTCAGAGGATCATAGAATCTCAGAATGGTTTGGGTTGGAAGGGACCTTAAAAATCATCTAGTTCCAAGCCCCGTGCCATGGGCAGGGTCAGCCTTTAGACCAGGTTACTCAAAACCCCATCCAAATTGGCCTTGAACATTTCCAGGGATGGGGCATCCACAGCTCTGGGCAAGCTGTCCCAGTGTCTCCCCATCCTCACAGTGAAGAATTTCTTCCTGATATCTAATCTAACTCTATCCTCTTTAAGTTTAAAGCCATTCCCTCTTGTCCTGTCACTACACACCCTTGTAAAAAGTCACTCCAGATCTCTTGTAGCCCCTGTTAGGTACTGGAAGGCTGCTGTAAGGTGACCTTGGAGCCTTCTCTTCTCCGGAGACTGAACAATTCCAGCTCTCTCAGCCTGTTTTCACAGGAGAGGTGCTCCAGCCTTTTGATCATCTTCATGGCCCTCTGGGCTTGCTCCAGCAGGTCTAATCCTACTTATATTGGGGGCCCCAGCGCTGGACGCAGAACTTCAGGCAGCATCTCACAAGGGCAGAGCAGAGGGTCGGTATCCTCTCCTTTGCCCTGATGACCATGGAGACAGATACAGTTGGCTTTTGGGGCTGCAAGTGTTCTCTGCCAGGTCATGTTGAGTTTCTTGTCAACGAACAGCCTCAAGCCCTTCTCCTCAGGGCTGCTCTCAACCAGTTCCCTGCCCAGCCTATACTCGTGCTTGGGATTGCCCTGACCCAGATGCAGGACCTTGGCCTCGTTGAACTTTATGAGATTTGCACAGGCCCATCTCTCAGACCTGCCAAGGTCTCTCTGGATGGCATCCCTTCCCTCCAGTGTGTCCACCACACCACCCATATCAACTCATAGCTGGTGAGGCATGATTTAACAATTGATAATTTATTAATCTGTGAAGACTTTCCTGCTTAATCTAAATTATATTTATATCCCACAGATTAAGGTACAATGCTGGAAGTTTTGCCAGTAAAACTGTTGCTTTAAGCACTGTGGCACCTGAGGCTCTGGGGTGGCTGGGAGAAGGGGGGTGACTGTGCATCAGGGTGCTGCTCACAAACCCCTCAAGCTGGGTTGAGGCCTCCCTTCTCCCCTGCCCTTCCTAACAGAGGAGCTGTGGCTGCTGTTGTCCTGCCTGCCACCTCCTCAGAAGTCGTCCCTGGTGGCTCTGTACCCTCACTGGAGCATAGTTACAACATCTGCTGCTGCCAGCTGAAGCATACCATCATATAGACAAAATATAGCATACAGGGGAAATTTTCAATGCCTCCTGTGTCTCTAGCTGAGTAAATGAGGGCAGACATGGGACACCACATGGAGAAATAATGAAAACCAGTTATAGAGATTAGACAGTGTGGTATGAAACCTGCCACCACTGTGGATTATCACAGAAATGAAAAAGATCCACTGTCTTCTGCCATAGATACTGCTGGATGCCCATCAGCTCTGCTCAGAGCTGGAGCTTCAGCAATGCTCTGCATGCTGTCAGCCATGGCAGGCCACCCCAGATCAGGTCCTCTGCTGCCACACAGGAACTAGGGCCTAGAGAAATAGTGGGTGGTGTGGAAGGGACAAGGGACTGTGGATCCTGCTGCTCTACTGTGACTGACGTCTGCTGTGTGCTCATGACATGCTTTGTTGTTGAGAGGGGTGAGAGGGAGTATTGGTGGAACACCTCTCCCTCTCCCTCTCGGGGAGATCAGCCTTCCTCTTGCAGAGAAATGCCTCTCCTTGACAGGTTTCTGTCCTTCGTGCCTGGTATATATTGGCACGTTTAAGGACTCAGTGTTTTTGAAGCTTTTCTTTTCTGCTGCCAAAATCCCTCTGTGTCACAGTGTGTGTCTCCAGCAGTGTGGACTCAAGTGGAGAAGTGATGGATTTGCACATTGAAACTTCAGTGGAAAGGAAGAAATGTGGAACAAACTCTTCCTGAGCACAAGTCCTTCAATTTCAGGGGGTTTCCAGCAGCCAGTCACTTGTATGGTGCCATTCCCCTGAATTCTGCAAAATGCCGTGTTCAGAAGCCAGCTGCAGAAGCAAGAGGTGGAAGACTGGTGCTGTGGGAACAGCTTTGAAAGGAGCTGGGAAGGGACAGGTGTGCCGCTACCTCAGGAAGGTGCTGTAAAAAGCACAGTTCCTATTTTCATGTCATGAATCAATGCTTCCACCTAAAACTCTTTGCTAACTGATTTATTACATTATGTCATGCTAACAGCAGGCTTCTGCTGTTTGCTCCTTTTCACAGTGTTATACAAAAAAACCCGGTTTTACAGTTAAATAACAGTTTAACAGTTTGCAGTTTAAATTAAATAGCTTTATTTCTTGTGGAAAAGATAGGATGTGTGCTGTTTTGAACTTTACATGAGGTATGGGTGGATCATCCAGAAGATTATGGAAACTCATTTTTTAGACAGCAGCAGTCGTCTTTTTTCCCTCTTTGTAAACTCTCAGTGATTCTGTGCAGTGAAGTTGCTCTGAGAGCCTGAAGGAGCAGCACAATTAGACATGGAAACTATCTCCTTGTTCTGAGAGGATCAAAACTAAATCTCTAGCTGGCTGTGGCACTAAACATAACATAAATCCGCCTTCACCAGGAGCCCCCAGATTCTCAAAACCCTCAGTCGGATGTGCTTGAGAGACTCCTAAAAGTGTTGAAACTTTACTTGCAGTCACTGGATTGGAAAGGCAAGTGTCTTCCTCCCTTCCTTCCTTCCTTCCTTCCCGCCTGCCTGCCTGCCTGCCTGCCTGCCTCTGTGTGGTCCTTGTCAGTTTCCTTAGCATCCTGAGTCCACGTGGGACAGCAAAAGTCACTTGGGGAATCTCTGGGTTAAGGGGAGCATGCATGTTCTGCTGCTGGATTTTCCATCCCTTGCACCTCTTACAGAAGAGTGGAAAAGGCACCCAACTTCAGATGCTGAAGCACACGATAACACACACTAGGCCAGTGGGGAAAGGCACACACTTGGCTTTCATACCAGCTCTGGCTGTAAACCTAATGGGATGGCTGAATAGGGGGAAAGAATGAAAACTGGAAAATACAGCTGAGAGATGTAACTTGCTTCCTTTATAGTTTTGGGCAATGGGACTATCCTGAACACTCCACTTTTGTCTTGTGCTGAGTGAAAGAGAAAAAGGGAGTTGTCAGATATCACTTCCAAAGAGACCAGACCTTTAGCTGGGCAGGCTGCAGGGCAGCGGTCCTATTAGAAGGTGTTTGGGAGTATTACACAGCCCCAGCCACTTGAAAGTAAATGTCAACTTGTGTGTGGCATGCCAGAGTATTATGACACAGGTAGAAGTAACATCATAAGATACTTCTTGATTTATCCACTCTGTTTAAGGTCAGTCTGGCCTTTTAACTACATGCTCGCAGAGGGAGAAACTCATTCATAAGTGGAGAAACTACATTGTCCTGAACTCCAATAAGTCTGATAGGGTTGGGATAAACTTATATCCCAAAAAATCTTGTTCTATCTGGTGGGACTCTCCTTATTCAGAAGAGAATAGCCTCCTTTTGTGAAACTTCTAGCATAAAGAACTCATTGCCCATAAAAGCTCCCAAACAAAATTTTACTAGTTGTAAGACCTTGGACACCTACTTCTTGTGTTTGGTGGAGTCAGGCAAAAAAAATAAAGGACCTGGTTTTGTGGCCACTGCACTTCTGTGGAAGAGCCTTCATGACCAGCATTCAGGTCCTACATTGCATAGTGTGTAGGCCACCAGTAATAATGAGTATAATCTCAAGAAACCAAACAGCAGCTAAACAGCAGTGGAAAAGACATGCCACAGTTGCACTGGTAGTGGATGGAGGCAGTGGTATCTCCCAGCCCTTCCCTGTGTCTGCACCCGCATGATGCCTGGGATGCACAAGAGATTTTGAAGCTCTGCGGCTTTCTTCCCCCAGGGCAGGGCTTGCCGTGGTGGGTGGGCAGCAGGTGCTGGTGTTTGCAGGGGCTGAGTAACTGTTTGATATAATTGAATGGGATTCGCTTGGAGGGGGCTGGAACTGTTTTCCCATCCTGTGCTCCAGTGATGGTGAGGACCAAGATCATCATGCTCACACTGGGCATAGGGACATGGGGGGGTTAATGCTCCTAAGAAAAATGACTCTGCCCTGCAGCTCCTGGCTTCTTCCTAGGCAGTGACAGGGAGGTCTGCTGCAGACTTCTCAGGTAGCCCTGACACCGACCTAAGGACTATGTATGTTCAGAGGAATATATAGGCACATGTAGAATTTTCCAGAGCTAGTGCGCCTGCAGATTGTGATGCGGAAGAGTTGTCAGAGCTGTGAGTGCTGGCAGATGATTTCGGCTGCTTTCTGCAGTGAGTGTGACCACAGCAGGGTAGTGGGAAGCAGAGAGGAGACAGAAGTGGAAGATAAGCACTGAGACTTTCTTGTATTCTCCCCCATGAAGACACAGCTTGATTCAACTAATGGCAGTAATTAGTGATAATACTTTGCTGGGAATTCCATATTTCCTTTATAATTAACCCTGGGGAGCTTATATATATTTTTACCTGCAGCAGCCTGTCATATGTGAGGTGAGAATTGAATTTTTCTTCATGTTTTCTTTTTTGCCTTTCTGCCCTGCATGCCCCACCTCCCTCTCTGCACGAATTCCATGATTCCATGACAAAATTTGGCTTTCTCCATTCATAGATAAATGGAACATCACTGATGGAAATTGCCACCTCTTATATCTGTGAGCTGATAAAGAGGAAGTGTGTTTTGGGCTCATGGCCAAGAGTGGCACCTATAAAGTCACTATTAATAGCTGCTGTTCTAAAGTCATAGGCCAAAGGTGGCAGAGGCATGTTAAGTGACTTGCTGATACTGGCTGCTGGAATTAGAAACACTTCAGGACCTTGGTGTAGTCTGAGAAAAAAGTTTTTATAGTTCCTGTTTTCCTGGTAGGGAGATTAGCTAGGAGAGCTAAAGCAGAATTTAGATTTAAATTTGGGTGTTTATGCCAATTAATCATTTGCTCAGATTACCAGTTCCTTACCTGAACAAGCATTAATACACCCAGAGCTGAAATCAGGGCCCTGCTTTTCTTTTGCTATCTGTCTCTGGCCCCAGCTAGTTCAGCCCGTCTGTGCCCAGTGAGAAGGATGTATGCATTGGTAGCAGATGTAGATGGATGTCTGCTCAGTGGCTGTGTCTGTCCTCCCTCTAGGATATCCCTGGATAAGGATAAGCTCATGAATTTCCTGAACTTTAGGTTAGGTCCACATCTTTGTATTTAGCTTCAATTTCTGTTTCTTTTCTATGAATTTTTTATAATAAGCACCTGAATCTGCTTGTGCTTTTGGTCTTTGCACCATCCATTGGCAGTGAATTCCAGTTTAACTTGGTCCTGTGTGGAAATGTACTTCTTTTGCTCCTTTTTATCTTGCAGCCTGATGATTTCTATGACAACTCCCTACCTTTTGCATTGCAAAGATTAGTGAATAATACTCCCTGCTGAGTTTTTAGAAGCACTTCTGATAATCATTCTTGACATTCTGCATGATTTTCCTCAATCACATATCTCCTTTTTCAAGCTAAGGAGTCCTATGCTGTTTAATCTTTTCTTATTCACTGACTGTATAGCTGATGATAATTCCATAGTTAGTAAAAAATCTGGGTACTACCAAGAACTAATAAATTGCCTGAACAGACTGGAGAAAAATTTTGTTTTCCAATCCAGACCAGCCTCATTCAAGGCAGAAAGAGGTGCAATGTAAAATGCAACTGAAGATTCTTCTAAAAATGGCTGCCTTAGCATAATATGATGTCTTGCGTTTTTTAGAAAACCACACCTTTCATTATCAATTTAACATCAAAGAAATCTAAGCAACTGCCCTAAAATTATATCCAAATTAGTTATTTTTGAGCTTTGTCCTTTCCCTGTAAGATCTAAAATGATAATTAGTATTTTTCAAATGCTTCATATGCTACATGCTCATGAGGACAAATTACACATGTTGTACCTACAAATACCCATGGCCATGTATTTTTAATTTAACTCAGATACTGATGTCAGTAACCAGAGAGACAACACAGATGCTTTGGGTCTCAGACCCAGATGTTTTGGTCGCTGTGACACCACCTGTGCTGACTCTGTTGGCAGCACAAGCAGCCCCAACACAACTGCTGTCGCTGCACAGTCCTCAGAGGAGCAAACAAGCCCGTTCCTCTTGTGGCAGGGCCCTGGGCAGCAGCCTGAGCGTGATGCAGAGGTTTATCTTCATTGCAAAGTTACCTCAGAAGCTTAGGGGAAAGCATGAGTGAAGCTGTTAACATTTTACTTTTTTTGTTCTCTGAAGAGCAGAGGGAAGACCGACACAGTTTGTTGTTGCTTAGAACAAAGCCAGTGGGGTTTTTTCTCTATTCACATTAGAATGTGCAACATAGGAAGGGACAGAGATGAGGACATCCCAGTCAGGCACCTGTGCCAAAGTGGGGAAGAAATGGCAATAGCGCAGATGTTTTGGTGACTGGCCGTATGGGGAATTAATTTAAACTGTGACTTAGTGAGTGGGCTACCCTGTGTAACCAAATCTTTCACAGGGTCACTGGAATGATTTAATGTTTCATTTCACACTTGTTAATAAGGTTAATGAGTTAGTATTTCTTTCAATGACTTTGCAACTATAGCTTAAGAAAGGCAGGATAGAGGTGGAGAAGTGCTTAAAATACTCTAGGTACAACCCACTTCTTTTTATTTGTATGTTCGTAAACAGTTTATTTCAGTCTTGATGCATTATATCTGCATGACCACAGATGCCAGGCAGTGATGTTCATACATATTTTCCAGAGAGGAGCAGTGCTTGATGATTTGGCGAGATGTCAGTGCTTTGTTAAAATTCTCCAGGTACAACTGGTGACTTTCCTGTAATCAAATGAGAAGGTAGAGGATACAGGGTTTTGTTTTCAGGTGGGTTTTGTTGGTTTTTTTCACAGGCAGGTTGCTATTATTGCTGAGAAGATGGGACATACAAGGCAAATGACAAAATCTAGATGATGGCTATATTACCAAGAAGCAGAAAACAATCAAATCAAATGGAAAAGAGAAATGCTGGAGAAGTCTTGACAAGGTCATACTGCATGCCAAAGGAGCTGCATGACCAGGAAGATGTATCCCACCTAACCCAATTAACAAGGCTACTTAAATGTGAAAAAATCATGGTTCAGTCAAGATTTGACTGAAGGCATTTGAAGAATGGTAGCCATCAAAGATTAGCAAGAGAGAGCAGGGAGGAATACATATATATTTTCTCCTTGTCAGTAAAGTATTTTCCAGTCATAAGAGTGTCTTGTGCCACATGCTGATCTCACAGATGGTGCAGTAAATCAAGGCTAACGCTGAAAGTGTCAGTGGAATTATCTGTGTGTAAATGGTATCTGAATTGGTCCCTAGCTGTGAAAGACAGGGATTGCCTTGGGGCATAAGCACAGATAGGAGAACTAAAGGGTTTGTTTTTCCCTCCTTCCCGCCCCCCCCCCCCTTTTTTTTTTTTTTGGAGTCTGACTCACTTCATGATTTCTGAGCATTTTGCATAATTCTTTTGCCTTGGTTTCTTCCCTGTAAAGTCAGCTGATAGTTCCACAGGAGATCTTGAGTGGAAAAGTTTGATTATGGAAATTGCTATGGAAATGCTTGTTTATTACTGTTAATGGAAGCAATATAATACATTAGAAAATTTTAGCTCGGTCAAGGGACATTGAGAGCAAAGGGCTCCACAGATTCCCCAGAAGATAGTTTTGAAGTACCAGCTATTATTCTTATGATGAAGAAAACTTTCAGCTTTGAGGAAAAAATACCACCCGAGAGTATAGCAAAGAATACAATCCTGTGACTGCATGGGTCAGACTTCAAAACTCAGTACAAGTTCCTTGTGACTCACATGTGAATTCAGTGTCAGGCAGTAATGACCACAAGCCCTTCTTCTTTGATGTCTGTTCAGCTTATATTAAATTTGAGGATGTTCTGCAATTTTTCTGTAGATGAATAGGATTTTAGAGGTCTGCTACCTCAAGGAGAGGCTCTGGGCTTGTCCAGCCTGTTACACTCCTTCCCTACCCTTCATTCTCTTCCAAAAAACACACCTTAAATTTTGGTTAAAGATTGTGAAGGGTGAGGTCTGTGCTGGTTGTCTATACAGTGTCAGGAATATTCATTAAAACATATGGGCATGTTACCACAATAATCTTATCTAAATCTGAGGCAAGGGATGCTCACGTATCAAAAGTCCTACCTGTGTACTACATCGGGGCTGACATGCTGCCGGAAGGGAGAAAGCTGGCAACCTTGCAGCAGTGATAGATCAAAGCCGGTGAGTGATGTTATCCTCATGTCTCAAATAAATTATCAAGTGCTAAGTAAAGGAAAAGAGAGCTTCTGAAGTTGGTGAATTTAGTTTCTGGAAAGAAAAATTCAGAAGCCTGCTCACTGTGAACACATCCTTCAGCTTTCTAATGGAGGAAGCTGTGGGATGTGCCAGCAACAGAAGTTTTCTGGCCTTTACTATGACTGGACATAAAAATGGGATTAGTTTTCCCTAAATGTGGCCAGGTGTCTGGCTTCCTTCCACCATCAGTGGAGATAACAGAGGTGATTTATCCAAGTTCTCTCTGTCCCTGAGCTGTAGAGGGAACTTACTTAGACCGGATAGTAACTTATGGGCAGATAAAATTAGCAAGATGAATTGCTCTTTTACTACTTCATATGTTTAACAAATTGCACACTTTCCCCACAATTGTGTATAAGGTCTCTGTTTTACACAGAGAGAGGAAAGTGAGGCTGAGGTGAACTGACTTCCCCAAAAGACAGATAGCAACACAACTCAGGTTCAAACACAGATGCATCTGAGTCCAGCCTCCACCCTTCTTCTTCCTCTGCCTCCACCCCATTTCCTTTTAGCTTATACTGCCTCCCAAGGACAACAAATAACTAGTCTCTGTGCAGGAAACCCTTTCCACTTCATGGGCATAAAGAAGGGTCAAAAAAAATGTGGCTGAGTGGACAAACACAGCCAGCTCCATCAGGCAGGTTTTGAGATTTAGGATTTCTTGTGGGACTTATGGGGCTTAATACCAAACTCGGCCAGTTTCAGGTTCCACAAGTAGTGTGAAAAGTTTAAGAAAATTGGTTTTGTGAAAAATTATGCAGTGATTTACCTGCCTTGCTTGACAACACCATTTCATTGTTGCTGCTGCTCCTTTTGCTGAACATATGGAAACTGAGTGTTCCCTGGCTAGTATCCAGACATCCAAAAGTTAAATTGATGGGAATTGCCATGAGGGTTCTAGCTAATGGGAGACATAAAAAATGAAGCCTGTTTTATTTTTGCTTGGTTTTTTTCTTATGAGGGTTTTCTTCACAGAACAAACCTAGATATGACTGTGTGCAGCATATTTCTTCTGTGTTGTCTCCCTGGGGATGACTTACACCAAACTGTGATCAATTTTGCTGTTCCAGCCCGTTGGGCTCATCAGTTTAGTCAGCTGACTTTTAAAATTACCCTATTCTTCCTGACTTTGGAAAAAGTGGCAAGAATCTAATTGCACTTCTGGGCAGGGGATGTAATGCCAAGGTGGTGGGATGAAGGAAGAGGAGAACTCTGCTTTACAGAAGGAGAAGAGGTCACTGGCCAGACCTACTGAGGTGGCTTGAGTGACTTGCAAGTCAGTCATCAGTACACAGGATACACTTTAAGCCATGTAGCTGGGTTCTGCACAATCCAGTGTAGGATGCTCAGTGGTTTCTTATCCGCAGGGACAGATGTTACAGAGAAGCTTAGATATGCACCTGTAGCCAGATTAAATGTTTGAGGGCCTATCTTCTTCAAGCCATTAGAGCCTGGGGTCCCTCTTCACAGACTGCTGTATATGAACTCTCTGGACCAAACTGTAGATTAATAGCTCTGCAGATGGAGAAATATTTTTTTCCTAAATCGCAGTCTGTTTCATTTTATGTTGCTTGCTAGATTAAGTTTTAGAGCTCTCTGAGGTGGTTTTTTTGGTATGCAAAGTGAGACCAGAAATTTTTACTGTTGTACAGTTTTGAAAGCTTTTTTTTCTCTTTTTGCCATAAGCATAGCTCAGGAAATCGAAGGTGATTCATCTTTAAGCAGCAAGTGATTTAAACCAAACAATGCTTTTTGATTTATGATAATGAAAAAGATTGCAGAGTGATGACAGGTCAGATGAAAACTCACACTGCACCAATTTTTATGATAAGTATCATTACATTTCTGCACTCAACTAATGCTCCACTATCAGTTTTATTTGTGGGTTTTATTTATATTAAAAGTTTTTATTTTGAGAATTTATTGCCAGGATGTGATTGACAGCCTTGGAAAAGGCAGTGTGCTATTCAGAGAATGGATATAAAATTTCCTCATGCAGCCCTGCCAGTGTGCTGCAGCTCATCAGGCCCCCAACAAAAAGTAAAAGAACACAAGACCATCTTTCTGTGGTCAGATTAAAGGTATAGCCTTGTATCTTGTCTTCTACAGTGACCTGTAAGAGCTTCCTGGGGACTACCATGAAAGAAGGAGAAATGCAGGGTGATATTTTCTCCCCAAAATTTTCACAGTCACCAAGAATTTGGCTCAGAGATTTCCCATGCTGGAGTCTCACACACATAGGCATGCTCATGGCATTGCCACACACACGCGAAGGATACACAGCACCCTGTGGCAAGATTTTCAGCTTTTGTAGTTGCATCTTTTGTGGTAACAAAAGATATTTGACGCTTTTTTTTTTTTTTTTTTTTTTTTTGGTCTCCTTAAGGTTCTTTGGGTACTTCCCAGTTTTGGACTGAAAAGGGGGTTCCCATATCCCTATCTCTGTGCCACTCTCCGAGAGGGCCATTTGTTTTCTGAACCTTTCCTTCAGCAACAGTTTCCTTTTGTGCTAACTTCATGCCTAGACTTGACTTAGAGGATGGCCATTAAAAACATTAAATGTTACTGAGCGCTAGTGATGGAGTCAATCCCAGTCATAAGTTTGGTTTTTTTTTAATCAACTGATTCCTGATTTTTAAGCTAAATAATGTATTTTACTTCTCTTGTGGATTTATAGCTGCTGGAAGTTCTTCTCTGTCATGCTTTTAATCTGTTTGGGTTTTTTTTTTCCTGCACCACAAATTTAGACAGCTTTTTGCTTATTTAAACTTAGCTTTCATGAATCTGTTTGCCTCCGGGAGCCAGAGTTTTAAGAAATGGGTCAAGTACAGTAAAACTGAAGACAAAGCTGCAAGAGCTTTCAGCACTAGGATATTTTCAGTGTTGTAGTTGGTTTTTATTCAGGAAACATCTAAACCATGCTGTACTTAACATAGGCTGCTCTAGACAATCACAGCTGGATTTCATGTTTAGGAATCAGTGAAAAGTAGGTCTGGAAAGGGCCTGTTAATATCATTTGGCCCCTCCCCCTTTCTGAGATAGGATCTCTGTGCCATTTGTTTGTCCAAGTTAGACTTAAATTTTCTTCTGGGACAGAGAGATTGCAGCCTTGCACCTATCCTAGTGCTTAAATATCCTTATCGCCAGAAAGTTTTCCTAATGTCTGAACTAAGTCTCTCTTTCAGCAGCCTAAGCTTATTGTTTCTTATCCCACCCTCCACAGAGGTGAAAAACGTTTATTTGCTGGTTCTTAGTATCAGCCTCTAGAAAAACTTTATCATGTCCTTCCTAGGTCATTTGTTCTCTAAACAACCACCATCCTCCTTTTTCTTCTCACAGGCCATTGTTTCTAGACCTCCGACTGTTCACCTTATCACTTTTCAATTTCCTTGTTTTGGCATGTGTCTTTATTGAGGCACAAAAGTGGACCCAACTGTTTCTTTGGGGAGGACATCATACCTGGGGTAGTGCTGCAGGGAGGAGATGGACCATTTCTCACATCCTACTAACACAGCCTTTCTGCTCATTCCACAACAACGTTTTATTTTACCCACTGCAGCACCCCATCCTGTGCCTGAGCCACTCCTGAGGACTCTTTTTCGTGTTTGCCCATCCCTTTGTGCATTGCTGCTGCCCTCCCAGCCAGTCCCTCCCACGTTCTCCCACCGAAGGGCAGCACTTTGCACTTACCCCCCCCAGCCTTTGTGTGGATCAAGGCTCCACAGCTGGGCACACAGCTGTCTCACACCTCGGCTGGGAGACCTTTGGACTTCAACGTGACCCCCTGGGGATGACACAATGCAGAACACAGGCGTTGCAGGGATCTGGCTGGACACTATCACTTCATCACAAAAAGCACTTGAAAAATACTGCAGGCCGTGACTTCTCCCTGTACTTTATATTTCTTGCACCTGGTCAGTGCTACAGGATAATATGTATTGCTTCTCTCCCACGAGACATGATTCTAAATAATGTCCAGTAACTTGTTTTTCTTAGAACTACGTGAACCTGGGACCTGTGTCTCTTTGGCTGTGTCTTCAGTCGTGAGGTTACAGCTCACATTTCAGCCAAGTTTGTTCCACCTGTGCACAGGGACTCAGCTGATAGTTAAGAGCACTGTACTTGATGTCTTTGGACTGGTGTTCCCACCTTTTAGGGATAATCCTCCAATGTGCCCTGGCATTTTTTGTGGTCCAGCCTGTGCATTATAATCACAGTTCTTGTATATCCTGGACATGGGTCCAATATACCATAAGAGCTGGAGTTCATTGGTGAGTACCAACACATTGCACTCTTCACAGTAATTCAGTATGTTTGTAATTTTTTCGCTTCATGCACAGTGGCCTTAAAAATGTGTTGAAACAGCATTTTTATTATCTTAGTGATAGTGCTGGCAATGTCATAAACCTATTATTCCTTCTTTCCTGCACTGGTCAAATCTGCCCAGCCCACTGATGTCTGACACACTTTGCAGCTTATAAAAGCAAGGCACTAAAAAGATTTACTCACATGTCTTTTAAATGAGGTAAGCTGGTTTTGGCAGTCAGTGGTTTTCTGACCAGCTCTGTCTGACCACCTTTCATGAGTGACTGCTCCGTGCTTGTCTCACACTGTGTAGCACACACTGTCCTTGGCACTCCTTGCTACTGTAGGATGCAGATCTCCCTGGGCAGTTGATGAGTCACTTTGGTGCTACTTCTCCATGCTCCTGCAGCTCCCAGATATCAGCAGAGCCTCCCAGTAGAATGATATTTGAGTTTCTGACAAATCTGAAGGAATTAAGTGGGGACCTGTTATTATTGTCCATTGCCAGGACATCATCAAACTGACATGATCTTACTCCTACACAAGCACAGAGCCTGCAACCTAATGCCAAGGATTAATGGAAATCCTGGAAAGTTCATGTGCTAGTACTGTCTTACCATTTTCTTCTTGGTACTCTCTACAGCCCGCTCTCCTCAGCCCCCTCCCACTCCTTCTTCAAAGAGAGCAGGGCAGAGATGAGGAAGATCTGACCAAGAGATTGAAATGGCTCTTTGCAAGGCACCTGATAAACTTTATTCAGTTAAGCAGAGAGATCTGTCACGCATGGAATGAGCATTAATGAGATCCATCTATGTGCTTCCCTTTATGATTGTTTATTTGTTCGGTTTGTTTATTTTGATTATTGCCAGGAGGATCACAGATCTATCTGGTGCATGGGTAACAGCCCAAAATGGAGGGACAGTGGAGGGTGGAGGAGGTGTTTGGGTTTAGATAGGGCTGCCTGCAGCATACAGGTTACAAGTTCCATAATCTTCTGCAGAGATTGATACTGAACTGGCTGAGACAGCGGCTGGATTACCTTGAACTAAAACCATCTCATCAAATGTTGTATTCTGCAAGCCTGTCAATTGCTCAGGCTTGTCAAATTACACCATGTCATTTTTATTAGCTTGGTGTCTGGAGAGCTATCTCAGCCATTAGGAAAGATGGTTAAAACTACATCAAATTATTTGTATGTAACATAACATTGCTGTTGGGTTGCCAACCACTAAAAAACTTCCTGACACTGCCTCCAGTGTATCACTTCCCGTTGAGTAGCAGCTTTTAATATAAAATAGAAGCCATTAGAAATGCTATATGGTAAAGTGCTCAGAAACTGGCCTTACTCACATATTGTTTGGCTGCCAATAGCTTTAATCAGAGTTACCTTTTCTGAGTCATCAGTGTGACTAATACCCTTGTGAGGCCACCTAGAACAGAGCTTTTCTGAAACTGCTTGTCCTCTTCCCATAGAGCTACCTCTGATCCATAAATGCAACTTTGGCAAATCCCTTTGGCCTTCCAGTGTATCACGGTCTACATCACAGAATTAAATCAGGTAAGTAAAACATTGGTGTGTCTCCTTGGGAACATCATTAAGTGTTCTGCTGAAAGGAGAAGTTCTTGTCATTTCTGATGCAAAATAAAATTATTGAAGTGACTTTCCCAAACTTCCATTTTGAAGCAGTGTCAGAGCAAGGATTGGGATCATTCACCTGAATCCCAACAACAAGATTTATTCACTAAAAATAAAAAAATCTCAGCTTCTCTAAACCCATCACATTGGATTTTCAGAATCAGTCTAACTGGGAATATTGACATATCCTTCTGAACATTCCACTCTATTTATACCTCCTTCTGCCACTACACCTCACTTAGCACATTTCTGCATGTATGGACCATGTGTTAATTGTCAACAACCTTTTAATTCAGCAGAATTTCAGCTTGTTTGTAAGTATGGCAAAGAGAAGAGGTGTTTTGTATTACCAGACATGGAACTTTTCTTCAGAGTCAAGAATAAGATTTTTCAGAATCAGAGTCATGATCCTTTCTGTCCTTGGTGCAGAATGCAGTAGAAGCCTTTCCCCACAAGAAGGTTATTTGAAGCTTAAGGGTATTTTAGGGAACATTATTTCCTATGGGGTTCAGTTTTTCTGGGAGGTGAGTTTTATATGTTGAACCCATGGCAGCCCAGCAGATCTTGTTCTAGATAGTCAAGGTATTTGTGTACTATGAGTGGTTTGATAATTTCTGATAGCAGCCTAGGGATTTTATTTTTAACTTTTTAAATTAATTATGGTGAAAAGCTATCAATGAGCACTGTGGCCTCACATGTCTTATTGCCTTGATACAAAATTTGCTCACGTCTATGTGCAGCTATGGGTTATTACAGCCTTTGAAGACCCATTCTTGTGTGTGTAACAGCACTGTTTCACAAACATTGACCTTAATGGGAGTATTGTGTTAAGTATCTTTCTCCACACCTTTGTGTGGGTGCCAGCCAGTGCAACCTTGGGATTACTAAGGCTAAAATCAGTTTACTTGTGTACTGCTGTAATCTAGCACAGTTGATGATTTGTGTTGCCCATTGGCACAAGGCCTCACAAAAACAGCTGGGCAAGCAACACTGAGTCAGGGGCTGCAGGAGGGTGAGGGCCAGGAGGAAGAGGGAGAGGGAGACTGTGGCAGCCGAGAATACTCCTCGGACTGTACAGGGGCGTCTGGAGCCATGCCAGACAGTTCGGACCTCGAGACTAAAGCACAGAACTCTATGCTTGAGCCGTGTCATCGGAGCATGCTGCCCACATTGAGAGATGAAATACAAAATAGAAAGAAAGTGTGTAATTAGCTTATCTTATCACTGGGTGAATATAGGTTTTAGATTTATGGAGGTACGAGGGAAAAAAGTTAACATGGAGGGCAAAGGGCGGTGCCCCTTCCCCTTCCTCTGTCTTCTCTCCCCTCCATCTTCTGCTGTGACGATGGTGATGGTTATTGGTGGAGGTAGCACTGTCATGTTAAGAAAAGGTAGAAATTAATTGGAAAAGATTGATAAATAATTATACGTTGTAGAACTTGGTTTGTTTTCCTGAAAGAGATAAAAAGGTAAAGACAGCCTTCTCAGTCGTCATTCCTGCTGTGAATTTTGGAGGAGTTGGACATGCTGTGCCTGCTCCAGACACTGAGAGATAAGAAACAATAAACAACCTGAACACGAATCCGCAGGAGTGTCCAATCTCTTGGCTCGGGCTTGGGACTTTTTAAGATCAAGAAACAGCCATAAAAAACACCAAAAAGATAAATAATAGGAGACAGTCACAGGGGAAGGGATTTCCGGACTTGCAACAGTGGCTAAAGACTCCCCGTTCTGTCGCCTTGTGGACACACACTGGAGCAGTTACTTCTTATTTTGTTTCAGTATTCAAGTGATGCAGGCACTGGATACCTTTGGTGGCATCACTCATGGGTAGGCAGTGTAGCTTGAGAGGCCTCTGTGGCACTTCTGCTGTGTCAGCTAACATAGCATGGGTCAGCATTCTTTAATTTAAATACTTATGAAAGGATTCCTTAATACTGTCTGATACAAATGCACATGGGTGTATATATATGTGTGTATATACAGATGCCACTTAAAGAAGCTGTATGTCTTCTGCCTTCAACAGTACTTCACAATCCAGCAGAAAACTGTAGATATGTTTTTGCTAATTAAATAGTTTCTGATCTAGGATTACCTATTTTTAACTTCTATTTAATGAGATTCCTCTAGCAAGATCTGGAAAATAGCTTTTTTCATTTTTTTCTTTGTGTTTTGAGTAACATTTATGCTTCCATATGAATTACGTGACTCGGACTTTATAGATTACAAAGTTACAATTAAAGACCTAGATAAGACTAATAAGTTGAGTGTGGCAGACAGAAGCACAATTTTCTTTTCTCAAATGAAATTCCAACTAAATTTTAAATATACAAAGGCATAAATTCACAGTGCAATATTGATTACAAAGAGTTAATTTGTCTAATGAGTCAATTCTGAGAAACTCTGCAATGCCTGAAAAATGAAGATTGCCTGGCTCAGTGTGGTCATGTCCTTCTGCACTCCCTGCTCCATCATGACATGAAAACTTCATTATTCTTGTTAGAGATGCTAAATGGTTTTTTAAAGGACTAATTCTTTAAAGCAGAAGATTTTTTGACTGCAGTTTACCCTGGATCCTTATACACTGTTTATACAATTGTAATTCAGCAGTTTTGTATTTTCTGCTCTTGGTGGGTAATGTTTACCCGGCTCTGATTTATTATTATTTGTCATTAAAATGTGCTGTTCTCCAGTAGAAGAATGTGTTTTCTCAATAGTTATCTAAGACATGCTTTTCACTTTTATCTTAAACTTTCAGTACCTGAGGTCCAGTAATCCTGGCCAGGCGGTTACCCTTCAGTGCAGAATGAAAGGAGGGGAAAGGGTGTGCTGTGACTGGAGGCTGAGGTACACTTCTGATAACCTACTCAGTATTTGTGTGTTTGGTTGAACCAAGATGTTCGGAGATTTTCAAATTTCTGTTCTCTTGCTTTTGTTAAATGCAACCTTATCTCAGCAGCTGCTCTCAGAGTCCACGCCAAACCTCACTAAGTGGCTGAACAGTCTTGCTTGCTTGCTTATTTATCCACTTATTTATTTCTTTTTCAGTGAGTACAGATTAGGTAGGGAGACGGAAAACTCAGAGGAAAAGCTGGTGGAAATTCCTGTAGTAGACAAGGTTTTGTGGTGCACAAATCTTTGAATTCCTACACGCCCTTGGCTTTGTCTCCCCAGATCCACAAAAAGCTCTAACTTAATTTGTGGACAGGGTACTACAGAAGAGAAAAAAACCTTCAGGAAAATGCATGTGTGTGACCCTCCATGCTATCAAATAGAGGGCAGAGTTCTGCTCTTCATGCGAGTGCAGGTCCCCCTCCTCAGGTCTCCCGAACGTTGTGGACCATCCACGTGACATGGTAGTTTCAAGAGCTGCTGAAGTTTGACTGCAAGTTTCATGTTCTTTCTCCTTCAGATGAGCATGTATTTATTCAGGTTGCTTAAAATTACTTTCTATTGATCCAGATATTTCATACTCAGGCTCTTTCACACTCAGGCTAAAATATAAAAAGGTCACATACAGTAATTAAAAAGATATTCTTCTTGTGAAAACTGAAGGGAAAATGTAAGCCTTAATTAAGTCAGAAAAAAATTTGAAAAACATAATTTTCTTATTCAACAGCTTTTCCTTGAATGCACTTTGCTTTAGGGACGTACACTCAAAGATACAATAATGCATTTGTTTGCTTTTTAAAACAATTATTAAGTATATTACAGATTCTTTATCTCTGTGTGAAATCAGCAGAGTTTTCACCTTGTTCATCTTTGTAGTCTTTATTGCTGGTAATGATATGTGAGCATGGAGGAATTCTGGTAAGAAATTTAAAAATTGCAG
The DNA here is from genome assembly GCA_013397175.1 of Platysteira castanea. Taxonomy (NCBI): domain Eukaryota; kingdom Metazoa; phylum Chordata; class Aves; order Passeriformes; genus Platysteira; species Platysteira castanea. The sequence goes on from VYXC01000743.1 coordinate 1,069,869, forward strand.
TGATCTAAAGCAAGTGACAGATGTTTCATAAAAGGCTTGTACATGGCTCAGGATAGGTCAGTATAAAGATTTTAGCAGTGGGATGACTATTATGTATATGTTTAAAAGCAAGTTCTCAGGTACTTACTGGGCTACGTAATTTTTTAATATAACTATATACAACCTGTCTCCAGAAAATGGATGGTCTTAGATTATGCAGGGCCTCAGATGAGCACTCTGGAGTATTTTAAACCAAAATATGCAAAATTTACCAGTCTTTACTCTGTCTTAACCCCCTGAGGCCATGTTTCATACCTTTGACAGCTTCTAAACACACACCTCATTTCTGCAAAACCCAGTCCCAGATCTCATCCAGCCCTCTTCCTCATCTGCCCAGTTTCAAAAGCAGGGTGCTAATGCCTGTGCCCCACACGTTTTGTTTTAAGAGGTCCTATTCATTTGCTTTGCTCCCAGTTTCATTGGAAAATGGAAAAACTCACCTCACACATGAAGGAGATATTTGCTGAAATTCAGCCTAGGGGAATTTCTGAAAGCATCACTGCTTCCTTGCCTATGACCCAGGGGCAGCTGTCTTCTTTTCCTTATCTAGGAGTTGACTGGAAAGAATCTGTTGCTTTTACAGCTGTCAACTGCATCTGACAATATTTGTCCTTGTATTCATGTGCATGCTGCAGAAGGCTGCAGAAGGCAGATGCTTCATCCTTTTGTTTTTCTGATCTCAGATTCCCAGGAGGTTAAAGAGAATTAAATAAAATGTAGAAAAACTTTAGCATCAGAGGTATCAATATTGTTAAGGAGTCTAATATGTTGTAATTGTTCAAGACTTTGATGTTCTATTGTGGACATGTTTCTCCCTCAGTATGATTAAGTTCAAGGTGAAGTCTAGATAAATATGACATTTAACGCAATCCTATTCTTGCTGCTATGGAGACATGCCTTGTTGGGTGTGTCTACTTCACTTTGGTCTGGAAAGCATGATAAGTTCAACATGCTTATGTCAGACCTTCCTAGCTCCTGTCTTTGCTGGTAATAGCTTAACGTGCCTGTAAGTATAACACTTGGCAATTTAACACATTTGTCTTCATTAAAACCCTTCGTCAGACCTCAGTTAATGAAGCTCTGTCATTGTGGGTTTAGGAGGAAAACGCCTTTTACACTACAGGAAAAACAGTGAAATTGAGGGACAGAGACACTATAAACTTACATCTTCGGAGATGTGCAGGTACCTAAGATCTGGGTTTTGTGTTAGGGTCTCTCCAGTGGCAAAACCATTTCGAAAATTTTTGTTCCTCCCCACAGTTCCACCTGAAGTTTGTCTTTCCCCCCAGCCAAAGTGGTTCTGTGTTTGTGGGGACTTCTGAAAGACTGATCATCAGCAACGTGTTGCAAAGAGGACATCCTGGTCCCATCTCCTTATCCAGCCCTTAATGAGGATAGATACCAATGGAAATTTTTCATTATAAAGATGAAAACAAAACCAAACTAGGACTCAGGTTTTGCTTATGGTGGCAGGGTGGCAGCCCTTTTCAAAAGAAGCATGTGCTCTTTGCTGTGCATACACAGAGGGAGACAATTTCTCACCCTGCCTAAGGTGAAGAAATGTCTTGTAAACAATGCAATCAGGCCTTTTCTAATTTCTCTGTGTTTTGTTTGTTTGTTTGTTTTTTCAATCTACGTTTTTTAATTACTTCCTTAAGCCATGAATTTACAAACAAGCGACAGGGAGGAGTAGGGATTGGTTCCTGAGATCAGAGGGAGAGCAAGAGCTTTGCCTATAAAGTATTCATATTTTGGAATAATTTCCATGGAGATTAATGGGAATTTAGTATAGAAAAACTAGAGGTATTGTGTGTGCAGATCTGTCTATAGTAGGTCAACAGGAATACTAAAACCACTGGGTTTTCCAGTTGGCCACAATTTAATGGGCTAGAAATGGGGTCTTGCACTTGACTTGCTGTTTAAGAGTGGAAATCCCAGTGTCCACTGGACAGCCAGGGCAACGTCCCATGGAGCCAGCATGTCCCCTACCTGCACCATGGGGTCCAGGGTGGTGTCAGCTTTATGCACTGCTTTGCATAATTTTTATTTCTGCCCTCTCTACATAGGTTTTAATAAAGGACATGTTAATGAGCACTAAGTTGTTAAGTGACATTTATTATCCAGACAGCATATCATGGCCAGTTAGCCTGATGGATTGGTAGGAACATGTCTCAGCTCCATACCATTATTCAGTCCTTAATTAGGATTTTTTCCTTAGTAAGTGCTGAAAACCATGCAAGGCTTTCAGATTTACTTTGTGTTATTTGTAAGGAGCAAGTACTTCTTCTGCACACTCCAGAGGACACCGTCTTCCACCAATATCCGTGAAGGGCTTTGCTCTAATTTCTCATTCAGAAGAATTTAGTGCACAAGGGCTGTGTCTGCATGCGGGAGAAGACTCAGGCAGATGTAGCTGTGCCAGTCCTTTAACTCCTTTAATTTTAAAATGTGTTAGAGGTACTTTATTTCTCCAAGTATTGGAAATCAGGACATGCCTGTAGTTTACATGTAAAACTTACCTCTAGATGGGTTTATCCTCTTTATATCCCTAGTCCTTTTTGCTGGACCAGCACACCTCTATTTGCATGGTCAGAGACTTGCCAAACTGCTCTAAGAGCTGAGCCCCCTCTTCTAATGGAGTCTGAACAAGATGTTTGTTTTCCCAGAAAAAAACTGTGGGCATCTCTGGCCAAAATAAAGCTCTGGTGGCACGGACAATCGCTGCATCAGGAAAAACTTCAGAGAGTATTTCTTTCTGCAAGTAGTGGAGGCTAAAGGACTATAACTGCAAACTGAGAGCAACCACTCGGTTCCTTCTATCAAGTGAAAGGAAAGTGTACTTTGATTCTTTGGGAGATGCATTTGGATGTAGCTAGTCATGGAATATTTAAAGGAGCCTTGGGGGGAACTTCTGGTGAGAGAGTTTACTTTGCAGCCACTACCTGTGCTGGTTGCAAACTGTCATGTTTATTTTTCCTCTCCTGGGGAGATAAAAACCATGCCTGTTTCCAGTGATGATGGGGGCTTGCTTTGTAAAACGCCTTTCTCTGTATATTACTGTAGCGTAATATTTGTGAGGAGGCAAAACTGAGCAAATCAGGTTTGTTTACAACAAATAGAACTTGCTGCTCGGAGGCTGCCGTGGTGCAGCTTCACCAGCTCAAAATGATGCTAATTTTCTCTCACCTAGTTACCAAGGGAAGGCTCTGTGATTTCAGATATGTCACCTGCTGGAAATGACTAGAAGACTGAAAATATATTCAGTTCCTCTGGGAGTGTTTTTTATGCTTTTAAATGAGTTTTTGTGTGAAGAAGTATTTGATAGACTATCCCCAGTGTAAGATAAATAGTTTCTCTGAGTTCAGGACTAATTATCCTCAGGGACACAACAGACTGAAGAGCGAGAAAGAAAATGGTATCTCTTGGCTGTAGAGGGAAGTAGGCATTTACATTCTTACCATACACGATTAGATGGCTATTGAGCTTGTTACTGCTGGAGAGAAAGTGGCTGGCTTTCTCTCACAGAGCCTCCACACGTCACAAAGAACATGTGCGCTGCAGCAACACGCTCTCTGTTGTGCACAGGTAGATGTACCTCACTGGCAGCATTTGCTGACTGTGGGTATTTCAAAGTAAACAGACTCTTAACGTGGTCAAAAGAGAGATCTTTCTGTGCATGTGGCGTTGCACATGCTTTTCTTGTTTGCATAACATGCACATTTAAAACACCCATCTCTTACAGAAGGATGAGAGAGCATGCTTTTTTTTTTAAATCCAGGAATAAAATGAGGTTTTGTCACGTTTGTCCAGTGCTTGAGATATTTTTCTGTTTTCTTTTCTCTTCAGTTTTTCTCAGCTATTTTTCATTGACACTTAGCTCAACATTTGAGGCTCCAGGTTGGAAGCAGAAGGGTGGTAAATGCACACTGAAATTCTTCTTCTAGTTTGGACCAAACCAACCAGAAATCTCATAAGAATTTTAAAGAAAAATTAATTTTTGCATCTTAGGGTTAAGGTGTTTGGTTTTTTCCCTCCTAAGCCAAAACTCCCCTTAAAGACAAATGTTTGAGGTGAATTTCCTCAGTAAGGACTGCAAGATCTAGCCAAATTTGGCAGAATAAAAAGTTCATTTGCTTCTTAAACTCTGGATGAGTATCTGAACTCTGTGCCACATTCCTAAATTAGATCATTCCCAGTGCAAGCCTCACTCCAGCAGAAACCCAGCCAGGCCATGCTGTGGAGTGTGCTGGGGGAGGCTCCTGCAGGGTAGAGTTCCATCTGTGGGGCCACACGGGATGTGTGTAGGGAACACCAAGACCTTGAAATGAAGAGCGGCAGAGAGAAGGGTGAGGGGAGAGGGCGAGAGGCAGAGCACTGGTGGAAGGTGTGCGGTTCAGCCTTTTTGTCAGCATTGCCCTATGTCACCTCGCCGACCAGTGGTGTGGTGTGCAGCCGGGAGGTGAGAAAAACCTGGAGCATGGCAGCGCCGGCCCCAGCCAGGAGGGATGGGTGCAACCTCTTGGCTGGCACATCTCACTACAGCTGCTATTTATAACTGGGGGAGATGAAGTGTAATAGCACTCACAGCCTCCACGTTGCTCACCCTACGTGTTTGAAGGGCGAGTGCCTCCAGGGGAGAGGGCAGCTTCTCTGTGAGCTCTTTCAGATGCCACTCAGAAACTGTTTTTTCTAATGAAAGCTCATTTGTATCAGTCTGCTAAACCCGGGGCTTGGGCCAGAGCACAGCACTGCTGGAGCAAACACGGGCCCAGTGGTCCTCCACCCCGCCTCCTGGGGTAGAGCAAACACATCAGCTGCAAGTTCCTCTAAATATCTGTTTGGAAGTGTTTGTTGATGAAGTTGCCAAATAGAGAGACATAAAAAGGAGAAAAGTCTTAGAGTTAGTCAGTGGATTTGTGCTTAGCATGGTATATTAACTAACTGTCTGAGAGCTCAGAGTACCTTTGAGAGCAAGGTGTGCCTGGGGAAGTGTGAAATAGGGCTTGTCTAGCTGAAGGAGGTCTTCTGACATTATCCCTTCGTCTGTGCCCTCCAGATGCTGCTGCTGTCAGCACTGGGGAGCTGCTTCCCAGCATCCCAAAGGTTCCTAAGTTTTAAATTAGCGTTGTGAAAGCAGAGGCGGCACTCATAAATTACGATTCTCTAAATGGAATGTTTGTGATTTGTGCATTCACATCTTGCAGTCACAAAGCTATGAATTTTCTGATTTTTGTCACATTCTGATAAGATTAAAAAAACCCACAGTTTTCTGACTGAGTTGCAGAAGTAATTTCCTGTTCAATTGGAATCTAAAACTTTGGAGATTTCATGTCCATTGGGATGTAAAGTAATTTATCAATTCCCATTAACTTCAGCCACCAATCAGGTAAGTTTTTCTTTTCATTTTAGCAAAAAAGGATAATGTAGAGCACCCTCATTTTTTACACTAGCAGAAATTTCAGAAAGCAAGCAACTAAAGCTGAGCCCTCTGCTTGTTTGGAAAAAACACCCTTTTTCTAAGGAAATCAGAACTTTGTATTTGGTCTGCAGCTTTTATGAGGAATAGAATTCAAAAGTCAAAATTTGTATGTTTTGAGACTTGTACACTTTAAGTAACTTTGATCAGCTTTGTGGGAGCTTATGGCCTTTCAAGCCTGTTATTTTTCAATGTGCACATCTGCATTTATTTTGTGAGTCGCTCTTCTAAAAGCATTTACTAATGGTCTTAAAATAGCTGCAGATTATGTTTTCTCCTGGCCTGCAGGCAGAAAAGGAGCACTTGTCAATCACTTACAAAAACAAAATCAGTGACATGAACTGTGTTCATTTCTTGTAAAGATAAAGAAAGCATGAGAAACACAAAGAAGAAACATTTTGAAGGTTAATTCTCTGAAATTCCTATGTTAGAACATTTGAAGAAGGAGAGGCTTTCTATTAGTCAACTGTATTGATTTCTGCCACTAAGGGAAGTGGGAGAAAAAATATTTACTGTGCTAAACTGCTGAAGCTTTCAACCAGTTCATATTGAATACTGTGTCCTGTGGTCCTCTCTTCTTGGTGTTCCCCCTGTGGAAGACTGGAAGAGACACTGCAGCAGAGCAGTGAGAGGGAGCTGCTCTGTGCCTGTTAGCTTCCTCAAGGGAAACAATCCCCTCCTCACTGTTAGCAATGGGTCACAAAATGATCTTCATGATTGTGACAAATCAAGTGCCACTGCAATTAAAAGTGTTCATTGCTGCTTTTCGGTTTGGTTCATCTACATGGCCTTCTCAAGTGCTACGAATACTTGCAAGTACAGCTGCTAACATGGTGAAAAAATTAGTTCTAGTTGATTTGTTTCAAGCTGCTTGATATTTAGGCTGAATTTCATGGAAAATTATGTTGTTCTGTGTTTGGGAAAACTGGAATAAGTGTCTTAGTTTTTAGGGTGGTTTTTGTGATTTTTGTCTATTTTGTTTACAAACATTAAACATTAAACTTGAACTGTTTGCCTCTTTAACAAAAGGCAACGAAAAACAAGCTCAGACTTTTAACTAAACTCTCAAATGTGAAGACTGATAGATGGATAGATGTATTTTATAGTGGGGCTCTACTCAGAAAAGTGGCTGGATAATGATAGTGTCTTCTTCCTCAGCATGACATCTATTTGTGTGCATTCAGTCAGATCTTTGACTTTATGGCTGAAATAAGTCTTGACTGCTTTTTACTCATTAGCCCTGCAGAGGCTACATAGCTAAGCAGCAAATATAGCTAAGAGCTAATGAGCTAGATTTTTCAGTGGTGAACACTGAAGCCTCAGCAGCTGAGACTTCTGCAGACTATTGATTGCTCCTTACAACAAGGGGGTAGTAGGCACACCACCATATTTTTCAAAAGAAATTATTTCCAAATAAACCCAAACTGCCTGCCCATGTACTTGACTTTTAAATTTTAGTGCAATTCTAGGTCTGAAAAATCGAAAGGAAACAGTAATGAAATGGAAGGCTGAACTTGAAAGACCAATATTAAGTTTACCCTTTTAAGGCTATACTTTAAGACACATTTATTTTCATTATGATTAAATTTTTGTAACCAATAGTTCCTTTAATGCAAATTAGATTTCACATTGACACTAATAGACAATATATTATATATATAAGACTTCCTAGATTTGATTATTAAAGCTTTTACTGTAAGAGTTCAATGCTGACTCATTAGTGTTTGAAACTGCAGTACGTGGTAAGTTGCCCGAATAGATTTTCTCCAGTGTTCCTGAGATTAGTCCATGAATTTGTAATCTCCTTTCAAACAGATGAAAATTACTGCTGTGACTGTAGAAATCTTAAATGGGAACTGAAAAGAAGATGTGGTAGTTTTGTAATTTTTGAAAATTATGAAAAGTATGAATAGGAGAGCATGGGGAGCTGTAATGGGAACTGCACATGCTAAGTCCATTGTTATTAGTAAAGTAGTGAAGCAAATGTTAAGGGGTGAGAACTGATGAACAATAACACCTTTATACATATATACAATAATTTCTGATGTACTAAATTGGTAGATATTTTTAAACATAACTGAATTTGTAGCCAATGATGATGGCATGACTGAAACACGGATTTTTCTCAGTATTATTAAAGAACTTGACAAAATATATGCAACTTGAACAATTATTTCGTAGCAACTTGGGTATAAGCATTGTCTCACGCATGGAAAGAGTCTAAATAAATGGTGGTGATTTGCAGCAAGATATTGAATCCTGGGAGGTGCCCAAGTGATGTGGTGCTGGACAGCGTAATGTGCATTTTTTTCACCGGTGTTTATTAATTTTTGAAAGAGAAGTGTAAACTGCACATTAATTATGTTCCACAGGGTCTAAATGGGGAGGTGTAGCAGAGGATGGACTAATCACTTTATCACTGAGCTGGTAGAATTTAGTATAGTCCAGCTAAAAGTGGGAATAAATTCTCCCTGATAGGAAATTTATTTCCTGGGCTGGCATGTGGATCTGTGCTTTATTCCTTTCAGACACTATATATCTGTTCTTATATGCCAAAGCTACTGGTGTTTTTGTTATTCTGGGTGCTAGGAACACTGAATGGTCCTTAAACTGCTTGTAGATGATAAGTGCAAATAAACCAATTTTATTAATGATGAAAAGAGAAAGCAGATAAATATTGAGGATCACACGGAGATACAAAAAGGATCAGAAAAGGCTGACAGAGCAGGGACAGGCTGCTGCTGAGCCAGACATTATTCTTTGGGTGCCGTATATTTACAGGGTGTGCTCACTGCAGTCCTGTGGAGAATAAGGAGGATATAGCCACCCATGGAAAAGTCTTGCACAAAGGATACAATCTGGTACTTTGTAAGAAAATTTCTCTAGTTATTTTAGTTCTGTTTCCACCCTGGTAAGGACCCTCTGACACTGAGGAGACCTGGCTCTCTCACAGGGCAGAGGGGGAAGCAGGGAAGACAAAATTCCCTATATAGGGCAGGCCTCGACTTTTTTGGTCTGAAGAGTGGATGTGTGTTTCTCAACTGGAACCTTCTGGAAAGGAGGTGTTTTTCTGTTAAAATGAGTTTTAGGGAATTTTAATGCCTATATAAGACCTCAGCAGACTTTGTATGGAGGGTGGCAGAGTTGACAGGTGACTGCAGTGAGAGCTGAGCTGGCTTCCATCAGAGTGTCTCAGGTGTTAAAAGTACTGAAATTGCAGAGTAAAATCTTCAGCTTTTTCTCAAACTAGCCAAACTAAAATGAGTCAGCTGCTTGTGCTCTGACTGCATGGAGGGCAGGTGCAGGCCAGCACAAGCTTCCTTCCCTGAGATCATGTTTTCATGTAAAGGAAAGGGTTTTGAAGAGCAAGTTCAAAGGCAGTCTGGACAGGCAAGGCTGGTGCATCTGAGGCTGCCAAGAATGGTGCCTGTAATTGTAGCAGTATTTATCACGTTGCAGTGGAAATGAAAACCCTATAACGTCTTCCACAGGCCCTTAAGATGCTTGGAGGCACGACAAAATTTTGATTTAAACCATTGGCTTAAGTTACATAAAGCAAAAAGAATGCCTTGAAATAGCTTAGGTGTGGTCACACATTTTGTCCTCTTGCCTCTGGTGTCAGCATGAAAACTTTAAGGAGAGTAGGAAATGGGGTGGTAGAAGTGAGAATATGATAGAATTCTAGAGGAAGTTCTTGCCTACCAACTCCTGAAAGGCTCCATGCTATCAGTGGTTTGAGCTAGTGAGATGCCTTATTAATTCCTTTAGAGTTTTCCATATTGATTTGGCTTAAATGTGCTCCTTTTACAAAAATGTCCATGAGGGTGATTAAGTCTTGCATAAAAAGTGCAGTAAATTCTTGCTGGCTCTGAGACTCTTTAGCAGTCACTCAGCACCAGCACTCCCTGTCCAGGACCCTGTAAATCAGGTACTATCTGGCAGTTTTGAGTTAGTTTCCCTACTTTGTCTATTCTTTGAGCACGTGCTGGAGATAACTGCATTTGGCTACATGCACAGTCATCTGTGATGTTCTCTGCCAATTCAAGGCTGGAAAGTTTGAAAAATAGAGGACATTGGGATGGGGGTTGAAAGTCTTCCTCCTGTTCCCTCAAGCCTCAGGCCCAAACCCATGGAGAGGAAGCTGCTGGAGCAAACATTAAAAAAGAGGGTGGATTCACATTTTGGCAGGTGCAGGGTGATGTTACCCTCACAAAACCTGATTGACATGCACCTAGCAGAGCAGGGAATGTGCCTGGGGTTTCTCTGCATACGGGGGAAGTTCATCCTGTATAACGCATCCTCGGTGGTGTCTTCTGGGGTGCTAACTGGGATCTAGGGACGGTGGATGTGGTCCACTTTCTCCTGATTGCCATGTGGGACACTACTTAGTGAAGAAGGAGATGTTCAGGACCATCTTTCTACATGGAGATGGCAATAATTTTTTCTTGGACCTCCCAAGTCTGGAGTTACCTTGTTTCCTCTTTTTGCACAGGCAAGATCACCAGACTTTGTCTTTCAATCATGAGGGTGGCATTTAGTGGTGATCCTTGTCTTTTTGTTGATGGAGAACCCATCAACCAAGGTGCCTATGCTGTTGGATTCACTTAGACATGCCTAAGTTACACCTGACAAGAAATTAGTGTGCTGCCAGCACCAGTCTGATTCTCTTCTGCTTCTCTGCTGCTACAGCATAAATTATATGGCTGAAAATATTTCATGGTTTTTGGGCTCAGATATATCCTGTACATGTCAAATATGATCTGATTATTAAATGTTACCCATGGTCTGATTTGGTATGTGTTTATTGTGCAAACCTCTTGGTGACAATGAATGACTTCTTCTGTGAGGAAAAGTGGATTTTAGGGAACAAAGTCTTTGAAACAGTTATTGGGAAGTTAGTTCGAAAATAATGTGTGGAAGACTTTAAATTCCTGGCTGAAGTATATAGTAAATTTCATTTTGGTTTTTAAATATATATTTTTAAAAATATGTTTTATATATATATGTGTGTGTGTGTGTATGTATAGATATATATTCTTTTTGAAGACAACACTTGGGAATTTCAAGCTTTTGAAACAGTTCTTTCTGTCAAGGACACAAGTCCATGAGTTGTGATTTTTGGATCAGTACGCTGCTGAGCTAGTCAGGAAGGTGGTAAAAGTTTTAAACTAGCAGGGGTATGCCTGAGGCAAGCTTCAGGCATACTGGCATCATAGCTGCCTCCTTGTTTTGCCAGCAGAAAAGTGGTACCATATAGACTGATTAGAGGAACATGCATAAGGGAAAGAGTAGATTATTTCAGATAAAATAAACAAATAAAACCTTCATGAAGAAGCAAGGTTTTTTTGAACTGTTTTTTTTTTTCCTGGAAAGGTTTTTTTACTGCATTTACTGCAATACTGTATATTGAGAGTTTGCCATCAAATGCTATGCCATTTTCGCCAGAAATCATGTGACTTGGCAAGTTTTGAATAGGACTATTCTTAGTTTACTCCCATGTGAATGATATGCGGTGCATATGATATCAAGGACATTTCTTTTGTAAATCATAGGTTTATATCAGGTTCTTAATTGCATATCAGACAAGTGAGAATGCATTTTGTATCTTGTTCTTGATGACATGTTGCAGCACAATGCATTTGTGAAACTTCTATCCAGATTACGATTTCTAAAACTTGATGATCTTTTAGACTTCCTATTCACTGATTTGGATTTATCTTAATATTAAACATCAACATATAATGCTTTGTATATGTAAACTTACTCTTTACCTTTCATTTTCTAGTAACCACAGGGAGGTTACCAACAAGATGAAACCAAGTTCCTCGCAGTACTTCATACTGGGTGGATAGGGGATAATAGACATTAGTTGAAATGAGATGTTCAAGTTGGCACATAGTCAAACAATGGAACAGGTTGTCCAAAGAGGCTGTGCAGTCTCCATCCTTGAAGATTTTTGAGATGTAAATGGAAAGCACTCTGGTCTGATCTTGTATCTGACTCTACTTTGAGCAGATGGTTGGACCAGAGACTTTCTGGGGTACTTTGTGAGAACAAAAAGTATTGCAATATAGACAAAATTTGAGGTATTGTAAATCTTACATTTATTTTAAATGACTCATTGCAACCCCACAAGAAAGATATACTTAATACTTCAGTCTGTATATATAAAAAGTGGTCCAAGACTATGTCCCAGGAAAGTGAGAAAGAAGAAACATTTCCTTCTCCATGAGAAGTTGCTTCTTGTGTGAATGAGTTACCTCTAGACCTTACAATTTTTAGGTTTTTCCATGATTGGAGACCTTAGGTGGCTTTTCCTACTGCCTCAGCCTGCTGTTAGGGGAAGACCGTCTTTGCGAGGACCTGACCTTGACACATGGAGGGGGAATACACACCTTTAAACTGTGATGGCTCCAAGTCTGAAGGAAAAGTGAATTGTCTGAGATTGTGTGAGTCTTTCAACTCAAAGGTGTTAGCAACTGTAACTTCTGCTTATTTAATTCTGAGTATAAACAGGGAAGCTTCAATTGTTAAATCTGCCTACCAACAGAGAGAGAATGCTTTTTAAAGCTGCTGACATAGGCGGAAACTTAGAGAAAATTCCCAAGGCTTTTGAAAATTGCAAGGAACTTTGCAAATGTTCTTCATCGGAGGCTTTTGGCATATATTCCTGTTTCAACAAAGCAGTTGACTTAATAATGAAAAAAATCCTGTTTAGGAAGAAATTGCTGCTATACAGCTCAACTCCTCCCTTTGTTGATCCAAGAGTATGGCTGTTTTGCTCACAAATCGTAGAGGAGTTACAGTATTTTCCTACCTGTACTGAATGTGTGAGGAAGAAAGAAGGGAGCTAAGAGTCCTCTAGCCCTCCCTTTGCTGCCAGTGCCCTTGAGAATTACAAACACCACTCTACTCTGCAGTGCAGGTCTAAGTGCAGCTGTGGATGTCCTCGTTTAGATCTTTGCCTTCTGCTTCAGCCTTGTGTCACATTGATACTGTCTGGACACGCTGGCCTGTGAGGATCAACGTGCTGCCGTGTATCCACCTCATCAGCTACAGCCCAAGCCAAGGTCAGCATCCAGGCAGCCATAACAGCATGTGTTAGCAGCTGGGCAAGTTCGTAGTGCATGGCGAACCCTGTTATCCATCTTTGTGCTTCTCCTGTGGCAGAGGATTTTGCCACCTCTGTTTTTACTCAGTGCTAAAATGCTATGAGACAGGGTGTGCATAGAGATGTGGAAAAGCTATTTCAGTGTGTCACTGCTTCATGGTTTGAGTCATGTCATTAGCAGTCCCCTGGTGCTAAGAGGTTCTGTGAAAAGCAAATTAAAATGGGTACAATTTGGTTGTAGAGGACATTTTATAAATGGAGTACTGATTTCTACTTAGTTGTATTTGCAGTGTCAGAAGCAGGACTAAATAAAGGAATCTTTTCTGATCTGAGCTAGCAAGGTGGCTTCTTTTATGGTGCTTTTAAGCCAAGGCAGTGAAAGGTGACTAGAAAGTTTTGGTGCTCAAATGAAAAAAAAATTTAGAGACGTCTAATCTTCAGAACAAAGGTACAGATCTGTTTTGGAAGTGGAACAGTTAGGGGCATCTCAGTAAATGCTGCCGTCCTTTCAAGAAAACCTAGACCACAGGCTTTTGAGGAGAGGTGTCTGTGTTTCCTTTGTATGTGCAAGTTGGCTGGTTAATTAACTACACAATTTCTCTAGGATTCTTTTGTAAGGATTGGAAACACTATTTATTCCAAGACTGGTGCGGGGAAATGACAAAGAGCATACTTGAAGGCCAGAGAGAGTAGCCAGCTACTGCAAATTGACTGTTAGGTGAGTGGGCAGTGCAAACTCTTCTGAGAAGGTACATGGGCACCCTGGATATCAGCATTGTTGCTTTTTGTAATTAATTATACAGTGTAAAACTATTTAAATATAGTTATGTGTCTTTAAATTAGGAAATGCAGTAAACGTAGATGGTATTTGAATGTTACAGTGTGCTTAATAGTCCTCAGTCATTAAGGAAATTCTCTGTGAGTTTTTCTGTGGGCATGCATGCACATTTAGCTCTTTCGTCAACCCAGCTGACTATGTTCCTTCCTCAAAGAGTATAGTGTGTCTTTAAATCTCTGTTATGCCACATTTATTGTATTTGGTTTTTTAAAAAGGAAACATTCTTCTTTTAAACTTAAAAACTCTAGCTTTTAAAAGTCCCTTTCTGTAAAGTTCAAAGGTTGTTTGACATGCTTTAAAAGTTCAAACCAACTGTAACAACAAAAGCAAACACAGATTTTTTCCCCCTGAACTGGAATATAGAGAAAAATCTTTCCACTGCAGACACAGATCTCAGGTGTATCGTGTTCCCAGCCCTATTTTTTTTGTCTCCTATTGGACACCTGAGGAAATAAAGGTGCTTTTAATATGAAGGAGAGAAAAGGTAGTTCAAGTTTATATTACCTAAACATGAGAAGAGAAGCAGGGAGCGATTTCTGAAGTGTGAAATGCTTTTTGGAAAGGACTATGACAACTTCTTTGTCACCAGCAAATAAAACACATTTTAACTTGATGGTTCTTCTGACCAAATGCTCCTGTAGCAAGGCAATTCCTTGAATAGCAACGACATTTTGCTCTTCTGTCAAAGGCTCTTGAGTTCATGTATTTAGAGGCCAAAAAGGCCTATGATGACTTCCTAAATAAAGCAAGTAGTGGAATTCAATTCACTGATGTCTGCATAAAGTCCCTAGCTCCTATTTGAGTATGGGCTTCAGTAGACATCCGGTTTTGTTTTCATCACATCCTATAATGAGAAATCTACTGGATCCCACAGGAAACTGTTCAAATAGTTATTTCTTTCTCAAAAGCAAGCATATCATGTTGTATTTGAATATTTCTAATTTCAGCTCCCTGGTGTTTCGTATCTCATTATCCAAAGATGTTAACATGCATTCAGCATCAGGCTCAGACGAGATCACTGGAGCAACTCTTGCCCCATCTGCTCACCCACCCCTTCCCAGAGACTGCCGCCCACCAGAGCAGGGATGGCTAAATGTCTCCTGAAATGACACAGTTTACAATGATAAACTGATCCTGGGCAGAAATTTACAAGAAATGAAGACCTAACTGGTTCTTGCTGTAGCCAGAGTTTGATCTTTGGCTGCATGCATGTCAATATTTTAATGTACTAGTCTTAGGCAGCTCTTATCTCCATGGATGTAGTTATGATTAAATATCTTCCTAACCTTCTCTTTGAATAGACTGACCTCTGAATCTTTCCCTGTAAAATGTGCCTTTGAGACCCTCAATTTTGTAACTCTTTTCTGAAACATATTTCAACATGTGGACCTGAGACTTTGATAACCCTTTCTGAACAACTGTCTTGCAGTAAGACATAGACCTACACCGAAAAAAGGTGACCCTGTCATAGACAGGCTTCTTTGCAAATGAAGTTCTCAATTCTGCAAGTGTGACATGGTGCCAGACTACTACAGAAAAATTTGGGTTTTGAAGCTTTAATATTTAAACACCCCAGTTAAATACCACTAAGAAAAAAAAGCAAATAACAAAATTAAGGCCATTTGAATTACATCTTGTTTCTTTGTTTTCCACTGCTGTGGTGGAAAAAGTTAACAGAATACAAAACTTTTGCATTGAAAAGATTTTTTAATTTTTTTTAAGAGAAGTATGTTCTTCCAACAAGGAGTTAATAGTTTAAAGCAGGATAGCAGGTCAGTCCATTTCCATGTGGAATTTCACTGGAGTAGCTGTAGTACAATGGATGACCAAGTTAATAAGTATGAGAATTTCCAATATATATATATATATACATATGCAAAACCTCATTGTTTTTATGGTAGCGCATTATGCAGCAATTCAGTGAAGTCAGCAGTGTAGGCTGAATTCAAGTTACTTTGCAGTGAATTGGAAATCAGAAGTATGAGCTACCTTGCATTGCTGAAGTAGGTGAAGTTCATTAATGTTCATTTTGGGAATGATTTAATGATGAGCAATTGATACATTGCCAGCTCATAGTCAGCTCAATATCAACTCATTAGCAGGAAGCTGGACTCTGTGTGAATTGTTCTGAGACTTGTGCCTCAAACACATGTGTAGGAGAGTAATAATTTTATTAGAAGAAAAAAAGTTTTCAATATAAGAAACAATATTTAAAAAATAAGGTGAGAGTTTATAGAAGTAATGTTGGAACTGCCTTGAAATTGCTTTCCAGGAAAGCTCTCACCCTTAAAAAAATAGAACATGAATAACAAGGTATGTCAATGTCTTTCTCATGCTAACACAAAACCACTACTCTTTCTAACTGCTAGAAGCTGCTTATGTAGACGACTTGCTATCTTATACTTTAGATCTGGGAAATCAACACTGAATTTAATTTAGACTCAGTAGAGAAAAAACAAATCAGTAGCTCCATATCAAAAGCATAAACTACATCTGGTCTCAGTCAGTTTATGTACAACATTCAACACACTTGAAAGCAGATCACCCACAGCAACATCTCCCAGCATGCTAAGAGCTTCCAGTGCTACCTTCTCTGCTTTCTTCTCCTCATTTAGAGTGTGTTCTTTAAAAACAGACAAATAAACAAACTATGTTTTCATGATTCATGTTTTCCATAATCTTGAGTCTGAAGCACTACCTCTACCTATTCCTGTGTTCCTTCATTTATTGACTCAGGCATCAAACAATGTGATCCATCAGCTCCATTCATTTGGCACATACTTTGCAGCTCCCAAGACATATGGACCCCACAGACTCACATCTCTTTCCAGATATGTTATTTGGGGATCCCAAATACCTGCGATTATCTTTTAATTGTTTGTATAACCAAATCACACATATATTGACCTAATTGTGTCTGTTTTCATTTATCTGCCTAAACAAGCAAAAAATACTGAAAGATAACAACATTTTTGATGGTTTGAATGTGTGATGTTTGATGCAATCCTCATGGGCCACAAAACCACCATTAGGTTTGCAATCACAAGAAGTCATCTCTAAAAACTGAAGGAGGAGGAGAGCTGTTGGTGCTGGGAAGAAATTCAGTTCCTGTAGTAAAGAATCATTTGTTTTGGTTTATTCACCCCAGTGACATATATGAAGGCAATGTCAGTAAATCAACTGTCAGCTGACAGCAAAAGACTTTGCTCGAGAAAAAAATAATTGCAAACTAGGATCTGCCAGTTTCACACCTAGTAGTTTAAAAATACTAATAAAAACAGGAAAACGTGTGACAAGAAACTGATTTATACAAAACCCAGCAAACCTCTGTTATTTGTAAAGTAAAGTTTTCTGCCTCTTAGAAAT
Organism: Platysteira castanea; assembly: GCA_013397175.1. Lineage (NCBI taxonomy): Eukaryota > Metazoa > Chordata > Aves > Passeriformes > Platysteira > Platysteira castanea. The sequence goes on from VYXC01000743.1 coordinate 1,086,699, forward strand.
GATCCCCAAGAAAAATTCTTGGGCAAAGCCTGGAGATCTTGTTATCCTATGGATGTTTTGAGATGACCTTGCTTAGGTCTGGACTTTGGGGATAGATCCTGCTTTTCCCAGCCAAGTTACAGCAGTTGATTCTTGTGTGTTTATTGCCTCTTAGGTGCCTAGCCAACCCTTGTAGCTTAAGAAGAGAGAGCAGAAGCTGATTATGTTTTTGATGCAGAGGTATTGCAGTTTCTCTTTACAGGCAAGCCAGTAGCTGTGAAAGAACTGGGAAGAGAGGAGAGAAGTGGAGCCAAAAAGTCTAAAGATGCAAGAAGGAAATTCTCACTAAATTTTTGGATAATTGTATCAATTTTGTGTTCCTAGGAAAAAACAATTTTCTCCTGGTATATTGCATTTGTTCAAGTAGAGCCATTAAAAGCATGGGAATAATAATTTGTGAGGCAGCTTGTGATCCATGCTGCTCTTTCCTGCCTTCTTCAACCTAGTTTAACTTTAAAAACTTCCTACATTATTGTCAAATTCTTATTGCAGCTAAGAAGATAAATGCAGCGAATCATCTCCTGTTAACAGGTAAATTACGGGTTCTCCCTACTGGAAGAGCCAACAAATGTTTTCTGTAAAGGGTAACAGTTTTCACTGAGTTTGCACTGAAAAATGCAGATAATCTCTGTGAAGGAGTTTACAGAACAGAACTTTGGGAATATTAGGAACTTAGTATTTCACCTTTCACCAAGAATGGTTGTCATACTATGCCAGGCACTTCAATGAAGGAATTAACAATAAGCATTTAGGGCTGTATCTTCAAGAGAATTGTCACCAGCTTAGGTGAATAAAATATTTGCATTGGAGGAAGTAAAAGTTAAGCTAATGAACAAAAGGTGTGGTATCACATCCAGTCCAGGTAAACTGTGCAGCTAAAGAGACGCTATGCATTTCTATACTACAAGCCACCACTGCTCTGCAACTTGTAATTTTTTCTTCCTTTGAACAGTCCCATGTAGGCACCTGGGTCTCTTTTAGGCAATGGCAACTACCTCATACTCAGGAATGTATTTTAAAATAAGGAGGTTTATGCTTACATCTCTTTTCCATGCCTCAATTGTGCAGTTTTTCTAGAAATAACACAGGGTTTTGATGACAGGTGTCAAAGTTTTTTGAGGGTGTTTGATGTTGGTGTTAAACGCTGTGGATACAGAGCTGCTGGCTCAGCTATAAATGGTACCTGGCCATGTGAGCTGGGGCCCCAGAAAGCCAGAGGCCATGGTACCTCCCCGTCTGCCCTGCTGCTGCCTCCTTGTCTATCAGCTGTCGTGCAGTGCAGCCAGGCTTGGCCACACCTGTGACTTCAGCTTCATCACACAGTGCTGTTTTCTTGTCTGCTGCAAGAGGCTGTCATAATGAAGCTAAATACTGCTTTTCTTAGTTTCATGAGCTACTCTTTTTATTCATGGCAAAGAAAGCAGAATCTCCTTCAATTTCTCTGCTATTTCCCCTTCTTCCTTTCTAATTTTTAATTTTTTTCACTATCCCCTACCAACTTGAGCTTGGTGGAAAATCAGCACTTCCTGCTTGCTAAAGCCAGGCTGTGATGAATGCTTTGCACTACATTGCAGCCTTTCTGCTGAATTTAGTTCTGACATAAACTGGTAGGACAAGCTGTCACTTGTCAGCCTCATGATGTTTTCCTTGTGAATGGGTTCTTCAACATCCTTTTGCCCAAAGGACAGTCAGACACTCTTCTCTTGCCTGCTCTGTTTGTTATCTTCCAGTGCTTATTGCTCTGATTGTGCCAGATGCAGTAACTACCCCTTAGAAATTTGCAGCAGGCCTTAACTGAGGACACAGACACAGGTATTTTTGTGGTCCAAGGAAGACATTAAATGTCTGAGGTAGGAGGGGGATGACCCTACCTATGAACGAAGCCGGTGCCCTGTGGAAACCTTAGCTAATTACCTCTAGATGAAGAAACTGTCATGGTCCACTGGCCGAAATGTTGGAGGCTGTTACCTGAGCAGTTCCATGGACTCCGGGCAACGAGCCAGTGCAGCTTCCAGCCTTTGCCAGTCCATTAGCTGCAAGCTACTAATATGACACATCCCTCACGACTTGTGTCCTCTAAAGACACTGCTGGATTCAGTCCCAGATCCAAGCTCCTACATCATGTGCTATTTCCAGATTTTAATTTTTTTATTAGAAACAAACTAGCAGAAACAAAAGCCTAACTATTCCTTGCTGTTTAGAAAGCACAGACGGCTGACATCGTGGTGACTGCTTTGGTGTACAGCAGCACTGCTGGGAAGTGTCAGCCCACTGGAAACCTCACTGTGGTGCTGATGCCATGGCCCAAAGATCCATGAGAGCATTCCCAAATCACCTTGAGAGAAGTCTGCAGGAGGAAGATGTGGCAGCCCCCGGCCTGCACTTTCAGGGAAATACCTCTCAGGGCCTGAGCAAGCACTGATGTAAGCTGAGAGGAAAAAGAGCTTGCTTAGACCTTGCTTGCCTGGAATGTGAGGGTGACTCCCTGTCCTAATGCTTACTTGGGGGCAGCAGAAGGCAGCAGCCCCTGCACAGTATCCCTGGGCTGTGCTGGCAGCAGGAGCAGTAGCTTAAGGACTGGTGTGTGCTTCTTGTTGGTACAACTAACACTAACACTTTCTCTTCCTAAAAGGACACCTCTCCACCTGTGTGAGACAGCTCAAAGCTATTTTAAGCAGGCACCAGCCTTGTCCAGCAAAGCCCAGACAACACTGACATCTCTAAATGTGGGAGGAAAGGCATCTGAGTGAACACATCAGTGAAGGGTCACTATCCTAGTCAGCCAAAAGCACAGCATCCAACCCACACTGGCCATTAATCTCACAGAGTAATGAGAGTCTGGGGAAACTCCTTCCTTCCTCTGGTGGAAAGAGACAGCTGGGCAGAGCCCTGCCAGAAACACAGCACTGGTCAGGCTGGGTGACAGATGCTTGCTGGACAAGCAGAGGTTTCCTGGAGGAAAGCTGACCTGTGCCAGGGTTCAGGGCTGTGCTGGAGGACCATGGCATCGGCTGGCAGCACTGCTAAGGCTGTATTTTTGTTGCTTTGCTTTGAAAAGGAGAGGGGGCATTCACCAGTCTGCCTGACGGGTGAAACAGCCAGAAACAGCCCTCCAGCCGTCTGAACCACTGCCATGTCAAAACATCAGTTGTCTTTGGCTTTTGTAGTTTTGCTCTCTATGGACTTGTCTTTTTATTGAAGGATAAATTCCTCCCATAGTCTACAGCATTTAAGCAACTTTTCCTCTTGGAAAACTACTTCATAGGAAACCTCACAGTAGTGACAAGAGAAAGATGGAGCCATGTCAGCATGCCGGCTTCAGACACAGAATTGTCACACACATACCAGCAGTTTTGTCCAAAAGTGCTTTTTCATCAGCCTCCAGAGCCCAGCAAAACTCATTCGACAGACTCCTTCATACCAATACAAAGATGCTGTACATAGGCACTGTCTGCCCCTGCTTCACCACGGAGGGGCAACTCCAGCTGGGTGTGTTGTGCCCCTGCCACTGTAGTAGATAGGCTGATTGCCTTCTCTATGGGCAGTGGTGGCCACAGATGGCTGTGGTCCCTCACCTGAGGCCATTCTGTTGTTAATGGTGGAAACAGCTGGATTCACTTCCTTAGGCTATTTGTTACTGTTCTTCAGCAGGTGGCTGTCAGCCTACAGCTAAACTGATGAAGGAACCCAGGAAGGCCCTTCAGTGATGTTGTGTTGGGTTCTTGAGGCCCTTGGGTTGTTTTTCTGTGGTGAGTAAAGCTAACCTAGCTGAGGCACGATGAGAATTGCTTTTATAGTCTATTTTGCAGCTGTGTTGTTTTAATTTGGACCTTTAGCAGGGGCACCATAATTGATGTTAATTGTGTAAGTAATATTTTAGTCTTGTACAGATGTTTTTGCAGTGAGTGACTACAAGCTAAGAAAGGAAGGAGTTTGATCTGTATGTTATTTCAGTTTTCCTGAATACACCCATGTTGTTATTTAACCTTGCTTTTGATTTTCTGGTACCCAGAGTCCTTTAATATTTGGATATTTCTTATACTCAGAGGCAGATTTGATGCACTCTTTTTTTCTGTACCACCACCACTTTCAGCCAAGGGTAAGGGTGTCGTACAGCCTTCAGTTTTAGCTGACTGTGGCAGATGAGGCTATAAGCATGGGCAGCTTGTAAAGGTCAAAGGGCAGCTTGTAAAGGTCAAAGGACAGCTTGCTGTGTTCACCCACTGCTCTTGTGTTGTTGGTACCATCTGAGGAGGAAACAAACTGGCAGCTAGTGCTGCTGTCAGGGCTACTGTCTGCCTCATGGCTCTTTTACGCACCCAGAGTCGGCAGCTGCGTTACCAGTATAGGACAGAGAGTGCTGTAAGAAATAGCCACTTCTAAACCTATCTCAGCCAGCAGAAGCTATCAGTGCTCCCAGCTGCCCATCAACAAGAATAACATCCCTGCAGCTTGCTTGGTGGAAGCTCCCTACTTGACTCCAGCTAAACCAGGTTCCTGAGTCCTCTGCTCAGGCTGTTTGAGGGCATGGATACCCTCTGATGGGGGAACTTGTGAAGTTTCTTGGTGCACACCAGGGCTGAAGGGCAGCAGGGTTTGCTGTCCTGAGGTCTGGTCCCTTGGCTGTACAGTACATAATTGTAGTCCTGCAGGCAAGCCCCTGGGCCTCAAGGACTGAGTAACTATTTCTGCCCTTTTTGAAATGATGTTTCAGAAAATGATAACCCATGAAAACTTAACTAGTCAGAATATGACTACAGTCTAGCAGGTACTTTGGCATGCGGATAGCCAGAAGAAAGCTTACAATTTTTTGTGAAAGTATATTTCTAAGTGTAATGTTCCAGTAACATTTTTCTGGCTGTGTGTACAATTAACTCCTTGTAATATCGTACGGTTTTTGATAAGACCACTCTTCTATTTTGTAGTAGCTTTCCCAATTCTTACACTCGCTGCTTTGTTTGGATCAGGCTGTAATGTTTCTGAAGGAACTCAGTGTCTCAGAAAAGTTACGAGTCTATCAAAAAGCAGCAGTTTAATTTTATAGGCACACCCGTGAATTTAATTCTCTCTCTGGAACTTCTCTTAAGTCCTTAAAGGGTCAATCCAAACTCAAGGTGGGAAGTTTTGATTGCATGGTCTCAGTAAACAGCATGATATATAGACGTGGTGAACCAGACAACTGAGTAGTCGCTAATCCTGAAACCTGGCCAAGTCACTTGTAATTCAAAAAGCCACTGAATTTAAAACGAAAAGTTTCTCTTATGATAAAAGTCCATTTATTATTTCTTTATTATATTTCTTACTGCTGTCATCCATTAGTAACTGCCAGCAGGTGCTAGTAACGTCACTGGTAGTTAAAGGTTTTCCCCACCCGGGGAAATGTCTGAACTATAAATGCTAGGACGTGGCTATTCTTCCCCCTGTCCTTTCTTAAAGTGAAGTAAAATGTTTTTATACCCTACACTGTATTAGCTCATACAAAGGGTAATCTCTGCCCTCAGGAGAGTAATGCTAAAGGGAAGCAGGACTTCTGAGCTGGAGCAAACCTGCCTACTAGTGCAACTTGCTTTCAAGGAAGATGCATTTGGTGCTATCGTTAGTAAGTGTTACACATAACAATAGTATTTCTTCCTAGTGTTTCACAAAAAATCCCAAACCCTTCCCTATTTCATCCACTAGGTGAGATAACCCTCTTTCTTGAAAAATTGGAGGTAGCTGTAGAACAACATGTTTTTAAGACTGCTTTTAAAGTGATCTTGTTATGGTAGTAAGTTTTAAAATTTTCTTAACAGTGGCTTTAGTCAAGCCACACTTCAGATTTATCCAAAAGTTTTCTAGAAGGGAGAAAAAGAAGAAAGCAGATGAAGAAAATGTTAGCCCAGGCAGCATTTAAAAATAATGGGGGGGATGATAATGACCAGACAGAAAAAGTTGCTTGAGCACTGTTTAAATTCAGGCTAAAATTTATTTGCTTTACCGTTAATGCCCATATCTCTTATTGTGTGCTCCTTTTAACCTAAATCAAAGCTGTGGCCAAGCCTCTTTATGAAGTACTGATATCTTGACAAAACCAAAGTACCTGAAATCTCTGGACTGTCTATTATTTGGGATAGTCACTGCAATTTTGTAATTTTTGGCAATTTAAGGAAGGTAAAATTGCTACTCTGAAGTCCATGGGAGCTCTGACATTTATTTCAGTAGGGCCAGTATTTGAGAGAGCCCATTACCTGATGAGCTCCTCTTTACAGGTGGTGGGTAGCTCATGTGCTTACCTGAACTCGTTACATGCTTATCTAAACCTATTGAGGTATTTGTGTCATTAAATACGAAGCATAACTATGATTTTTTTGTGGATTTTTTTTTTTTTAATGCTAAAAAAGGCTGAAAAGCAAAGGAAGAGAGTTGCTATGACTAAACACACACCTTGGTGAAACTTGAGTGCCAATCCACCCAAGTATGCTGGCTCAAGCTCAGGGGTGTGCCCAGGACCCTTTCCAGGGCAGTCCACACGCTGCAGGCAAGCCCTGTGCTTACAGAGCTGCATTAGATAGAATCTCATTAAAGCTATTACGAGGCAGAACAATTTAATTTGTCTTCAGCAGCAAGAAAGCAGTTTTTAAGTGTTACACAATGAAAGGGCAGTGGATGCACCAAGGCATTTTTGGTTTTACTGACAGGTGAATTAGCTGAGGTTGAATCATTAACCTCTGTATTAGTGCTGACCTTGCCTGGCTGTTAGCAAAACCTGCAAGGACCTGTGGCCTCTTGCAATTTACAGCAAGATAGCAATCCCAAGTTTGAATTAAAAAAAAAAAAGTGGACATCCTCCCCCCACCCAATATCTTTGTGTTAGAGAAGACAGTACCCTCAGTCCTGAGAGACCTCTTGGTTATCTGGCCTCAGTTAAATATTCTCTTTATATGGTCTGTAATTGAATCTTGTCTCTGGGACAGAAAAAGTGAGGAAAGAAAGACTATGGGACATTGGAAAAACAGAGGGGAAAAAGTGCAATGGGATGGTAGAGAGGAGAGATGCAGGAAACCTGATTAATATAAAAATCATCCTCGAAGGACCTGAAATATTCTGATTTCTACTTTGTCTTATTTATACATCTTCACATTGTTTTCTGTTTGTTCCTTAAGTCTAGAAAATGACGATTGCTTCATACTTTGTAGTTACTAATGGCTTTAATAGATTAAATGTGTGGTAATGTCTCTGCAACCTAATAAAGCTGGGTAGTTTGTAATACAGGGCATTAGGATTTCTGTTCTTACTGTATTGGCAAGAGGGAATACGACAACAAGGGATAACAATTCTAAGAGCATGCAAACAAAAGCCAGGAAAGACTTGTGAGTCTTTTGACTCAGAATAAAATGAATTTATAATGAAACAGTCTTCACAAAGAGAAACCCTTATTGCTTCACTGAATGTTATTTTCTAGAGCTATTTGACAGTGTTGCTCATATCTTGGAATCTAGAGAACAAAGAGAAATGATTTTCATTTCTTTTCCACTAAGACATTCCCTTGATGTTTGGGTTCAGTTTTGATGATACACTAAGAGGTTGTTGCACTTGTATATACAGCTTCCATTTTAAATTCTAGAGTATCATATGTATCCTGAGCCCTCACATACCTGCGTGGTGTTGGGCAGTAGTGATACCTTTGAACCACGGGAATGGAAACTGAGACATTGAATGTGATTTCCTTAGTATGCTCCAATACATCTGAGGCAGAGTTGAGAGAACAGTCCAGCATATTCCATCCTGGCATTTTTTTCCCTCAGTGTGTACTGTGAAGCTGGATATCCCCTTGAATTACTGGGATCCCATCCACTTTTCTTGCCAGAGGAAAAGCCTAGGTTTGCAGAAACATCTCAGTGATGAGATGAATGGGAAATACGGATAAACCTGTCCATAGGTTGGCACTGTGTGTGAGTAAAGACAGAACGTGGTGTGGGGACCAGGATTTTCAGAGATGTGTGAGTGAATCTTCCTGTAGCCGTTCAGGAAAGTACTTGAGCTGGTCATTTAGTCTGAACCAGCAAAATGGATCTTATTGTCCATGGAAACTGCTGTTCCTTGCTGTCTTTCCTGTGCCTGTGAAGGGGAGGACTTACCCTTGCCTCAGCTGTTCCTGTGCAAATTGTGTGGAACAGAACGAGAAAGACAGTTTGCAAGCAGGTGTGGATGAGCAGGCCACAGGGCCTTGACAATATGCTCCTACAGAGGGGGCAACTTCTGGTAGAAAGTGTGGTTAGCTGGAAATAATAGTGTTTTATCATACTTTTTGTGTGTATCTGAAGCTTGAAGAGTTGAAAGGTAATGGATTTTTCTCCCTCAAAAAATCTTGTGTTATGTCTGAATGAATTGTTTCATTTTATGCCTGTCTCCTGGGCTCTTTAAAGTAGGTTTTTGACTTTTTCTTTGCAGAATTCTGAGGAACAGCTACTAATCAGCTTGTAGGGATACTTGCTCCCTGCTATGTGTTTGCATACTGTAAGTTGCTTTCACTTCTAATTAACATCATTGTGATTGTTTTAGGAAGCTGTTTTCTGTTTTTCAAAACCTCTGGCACTGAGCTGTGGGCAGAAAAAAACCCTGAAAACTTCAATAATATGTTACACAGTGCATTTGAAGAAGCTTTCTGAATTGCTTCTTCCTTGCCTGTAAATCTTCCCATCAAATCCCCTTTATATGCCCATTGCTAGGCACCAAATAAGTAACTATTATGCTTCTTGCTTTTTCTGCTGCATACCTATAAAGGGCTACTGCCTGTCTTTCTGAAAAGACAAGAGATCACTTTGTACAAGGTCCAACACAGGCAGGAAAGAAGAGGTAAAACCATGTGATCTCTCACACAGCTTCCTTTTGTATCATCTAACATACTTATCCTAGCAGGAGGAATAATTTTGGTCTTTTGTGTGTGGATAAACGTGATAGGATTGAAATATGAGTCTATATCCACAATACCTTCAATGCATTGTCCTAGAATACTGCAACAGATTTAATAACATATCGGGCTGGATGGACAAAGACCTATTTGATCTTCTTCCATAAGCTTTGCTCTCAATGGAACCCAAAGCAGGAGGTTTCCTCTCATCAAGCTCTGAGGGGTTGTTTTGCACACTGGTCAGCTGCTACAGCACGAGTGGATGCCAGCACTTGATCTTACCTCTGAGCTGAAGGATCAATGAGAAGAGTTAGCAAGAATTTGTTTGTGCCGTGTTAGACCTCATTTTGAGTTTCCCCTATATCCTGGAAATCATATCCTGGAACAGATCAGTTTCAGCAAGCAACAATTACATGAAGGAAGCTAGAACACAGGTTTGCTTATTGGTAGGTGTGGGTGCCTGAGTTCCACCTACTGCCTACTGTCTCCAATTTGCTCATTTGAAATAATATTCATGAAAAAAGGAATATTTAGCTCCTCGTAGGAAACACAGAAGTGCTGATTTCAATGGTTGCTCTTTGTCTGTTAGGTGGTCTCTTCCATCTCTATTTTCATGGTTCTTACTAAGAAGCAATGGTATGGATGCTTCCTAGCTGAACCAGGGGATTGTTGAGCTGGGGCTAGCTGGTGATGTCAGTGCAGGTGTGAAATAGTGGTATTCATTCAAAGAAAAATGTTTCTTTAAATACACAATTCCTGTGCTTCAGCTGACCTCTGGAAGTATTCTAGTGGTTTCCCACTTGTTAGAATCTAGTCATAGCAAGTTTTGAATTCTAAAAAATTCCATTCAGTGGATTCCTGTCTCTTTGCTACATCTTGTACAGTTTGATTCTCCTATTAATGAGAAAGAAGTCACTTAGCATTGTTAATGCCTTCATCTTATGACTCTTCAAATCATTGAATAATAAGAACCCATTGTGTTCTTTATGGTTATTCAGGATAATAATAGTTCTAATTGTTATTTGTATAATATTTTTTTATATGTTCCTCACCTCCACCCACAGTTTTTATGCTTGGATGACTTGGGAAGAAGTGACTCACTGTTATCAGGCTAACACATTTTATAATAACTTAACAACTTATGAATTTCTTCAGCTTTAAATACCTTGTGGCAGGACATACATACGTATCCTGTAACTATATTTAGAAGTTTTCTGCTTATTCTCTCCTGCTTTTATGCTTGATGAAATCTCTCAGATGGCCCAGCTGTTTGTGGGCCTAATATAAAACTGGAAAGTGCACATGACTAGATACACTTTTTAAAAATCACAGATGTGATATAGATGGATACTCATGCAGTGATTTTCAGTCTGGTTGTATCACCTCAGGTGGTGAGTATAGCCAAACCAAAGCCCAAGACAGGGGAATGTACAACTGTGGATCTGAACAGGGTAATATAAATACCACCCGAGTGCCACAGGAGCAGGGTTAACTACAAGAACGTGGGTGGGTATAGGATTGCAGCCTCTTTCCTCCTCTCATTCAGTTCATACTTCAGTGTTAAGAAGTATTCATAAGTTAGGTTTTTGGTTGGTGTGTTTTGTTGTTTCCTTTTCTTAAAGGAAATTCTAAGAATATAGTAAATTTTGGTTGTGGATGGGAAACAATAACAAAACACCAAGTCTACTACATGGGTCTGGCTAAAATCTTCAGATTTCTTAGCCTTCAGATTCACCAGAAATTCTGATCTGATACTGCATACTAGCTGGCCTGGGCTTTTGGAAAGCTGTGTGATCCATTTAATAATAAAACTCTAAAATAGCTGTTTCTCTTGATTTAGGATTTTGCTTTGGAAATTTCTTGGTGTAATTATATCTTTTGTTCTCATTTTTGTCCTGCCAGGCAAGCCTAAAGTGTAAAGATGAATGGGTTTTGGGGCCCTCCATGTAACTTTGTTTGATCTCTTCATTGCAGTAAGCAAGCCAGAAAAGTCTCGGTATGGTTTCCCTTCCTGTTTCCTTCTTTTGGCAGCAGTACCTGGTGGGAAACAGTACACCATGTCTGCTTTCCCTTTTCAATCATGCTCTTTATCTCAAGGCCTAAATGTTGTGATTCAATTTGTTCTACCTCCGCCTTTCTCCTCTTTACACCATCCCCTCGGTGAAAATTACCAAAGAGCTGCCTTCATTATGCTGGACCTCTGAAGGGTAGGATACAGTACTCAGGCAAACCACAAGTCACTCATAAACAAGGACATATTGCCTTTGTTATAGACCTTTGCTGTTAGATTTCTATTGTTCAGCTCTACTATGAAAATCTTAAGAGTACTAATAGTATGATGCAGGGTTCTGCTCTGGCAACAGTACTCTGGAGCAAGCTCCTTAAGGATGACTTATGAAATGGTGCAAAATTAGCAAAGAAAAAGTCTGTGTTGTGTTTAGAGCTGAAACGAAACGTGCACCTTCCCATCCTTTGGACTATTTGGGAAAGGAAATAAAAAAACCCACCCCTATGCAGGGTTGAAGCAGACCTTTTGAAATATTTGTAGAAAGAAAAATCTGGAAAAAACAGGTCTGAAAATCTGGAAATGGGATTCTTGCACACCATCCAAAGGCTAGGGTTTGGTTCAGCTGCGGTCTCTGGGCTGCCAGCTTTATGATGGATAGGCAGGACAGAAGTCCAAAACTCCTGAGACTTCTTGATTTGTCTGGGATCTTGGGGAGCCTGGAAAACATTTCACCTTGCTTTAGAAGCATTTGTCTTCTTCGACTAATTGCCTTGTTGTTTTCTACTCTGTTTTCTTTTTATCACTGATAAATATAGCCTACTCTCTTTTTCAGTCCTTTCTGAAAGGAGATGTAGTTACTGAAAGCTAGTTCTCTGCTATTTGCAAAACTTTAACACTGTACAGATCTGTAAGACCTCAGCATCTTTCTTGTCTCAGGTGAAAAACAAATCCTGTTTGATGACTGACCTTCCTAGGAACAGAAGCTTCTCCAGGAAGACATTGGATCTATTGGTTTCCAGCTGCTGCTAGGTAAAAATCATTATCAGAGCACAGAAGGGAAACCTAGTTGCACTGGCTTCTTAGCTCAGTGAACATATTTCTTAGAATAATCCCTGAAATAGTATGAACCAACACGGACATAATGTGATTGCATCTCAGGCCCTTTGAAGGGAGATGGCTGTAGTTCATTATTGATAGGATTTACTGAGTAGAAGTCAAGTAGTTATATATAAAAAAATACCCAACACAACACTTCAGAGTTTAGACTTATTTTGTTGTCTACCTGCTTTTAGAAGAGGAGTAGTCAGTACAGGGTCAGAGGGACTTTACCTTGGTAGGCGAGTGGCTTGCTTTCTCACGTTCTGTACAAATGGGCTCAGTGTGTGCTCAGTCTGCATAACGGATTAATTCCATTGATCAGTTTAATTCCCCATTAATAAAGTAGCTGATGATTGGCTAGCAACACCTCATACTGCAGTCAGATTTTTTGGGGTTGGAACAGAAGTGGCATGTGACAGGAGAATATCCTTGGATATATCTGGCTGAAATCTATCCTTTAGACACCTAATTTAAATGGCATAAACTTCTTGACATCACTGAACTGGGCTGTGACTTTACAATGTCTCCCAGCAGTAGACTGAATGAGACTTCTCAGGCTTGGCATCGTGCCTCTTGCTCTGATAGTACCCTGCTGCAAAAAAGTGCACTGATAAGATAATTTTTTACTATGCTGGCCCACTTGAGTTGGCTGATGGTAAAAAGCAGGAAGAGACAGCAATGGACCAAGACCCTCCCCACCTGTAAAAGGAGAGAAGATTGGTTTCTCCTTCACTTGGAAATGCAGATTTTGTCTGTGGGCAGCCTTTGGAATAAAGAGGCTTCTTGTCCCACTTTTCTCAACAGAAGAGGTCCTAATGGGTATGCCCAAATCTGTCTCAGCAGCTTCAAAACAATGTGGAAATCTTCTGAAGATAGTAGATAATTATATTCTATTATTGCAGCTTACGTTTATTTCCTGCTCTGTCCAAAACAGCTGAAAGGAAAAAGAAAACATTTCTCTATGCTTTTAAAAGAAAACTATTACAGCTACTGGTATATCTGGGACTAAAATGAGAAACAGCCATTTGAGAAACATTTGTAATTAATGCTCACTTGTTCTCACCTTATTAATGTTTCCCACCCCCAACATCCACACACCTACACATGTAGCCATCCTTTCCCAGCTCATATTAAATTGTGTCTTCTGGTGAAATGCAATATATAGTAGGATATAGAGCATGAATCTAGTAAGACTGTACTTGGTAATCCAATTCTCGGTTTTTTGTTTCTTATCCTTTATTGCTCTATTTTGTCCTTATTGAAACTCCAATATGTTGCCTGGATTGTTTTATATTCCCCAAGTTTGCTCTCTAATAGCTGGATATGCCCAGCAGTTACTGCCTCTCAGTTCTGTTCCTTTCCTTCAGAACAGAAAGTTCGGGGTTTCTGTAGGCTGTGATGCACCATTTACAGCCCTTCAACTTTTTGATTGCAGTAATCACATGGTTTTGCAATATCAGGACTTGCATGAAAGCATCCCATGAGGACCAGGTAGAGTGGGTTTCTCTAGATTCAAGTTGAATAAATTCCTCACTATTACCTCTTACATGAGAGTGAATGTGGTTGGTCTTCAGTTGGATGGTGAGTCCTCGGATGAATTCTGTCATTTTGTATAACTTTACATTTTGTACTCTTTTGTTTCTAAAAATTCAAGTGGTGATCTAGGATATACAATGTTGTTCAGGTTCAAAAGTACAGCATATGATGTTGGAAATTTGGATATGAAATGGCTGGTACATTGACAATAAAGTTTTGTAGATAAGTTTAAGGAACAAACCTAATTTTAATTACAATAAGTTATAATGAAATTGGAATTTTTGATCACTAATTATCCAAAAAATGACTGGAAATTCTGAAACTTTGCACAACAGCTCTGTCCACTGGTATCCAATAAGCATGTCCCCATCAATTACTTTGAGCTAAGGTTTTGTTTCAGTCTCTGAATCCACACGGTGTGGAATCAGTAAATGTTGTGGAAAAGAAGCACAGGATAAATGCTGAAGGTGTGCCTTTATTGCAAAGCTGAGGCAGTATATCTTTACAATAAGTCAATACAGCTTAAGAGATTGAGGTTGCACTGACATTACTTACACTCAGGTGGCTGCATCCATGTCAGAGCTGTGCCTGCTCATTTACGTATCAAACTGAGACTCCTGGGCCTCTTATTATCCCTGTTGTTAATGAGTTGAGCTCTTTTGTGGTGGCTTCTCTGTCTGGTCCCACTGCAGGATTAGGAGAGGATCTGGAGCTGGTGGCTTTGCAGTCATGTTTGTTTTCTTACCCTCTGAAACGTGATTATGAAAGTGGCTCATTTTTACTTTTTGAGCTGACCTGTGTAGGTTAAAAGTTCTTCACAACACACAAAAAAAGTTTTTTTTCATTTTCTTTTTAAATTGGCAGCTGAATCGTTATGAGCAAATTGCTCAAGGAGCTTGCTTGGGGAGACAGAGGCTGCCTTCTTGCTGGGCAGGAACATTAGCAGAGACATCTGAAACTCATCTTCAAGAAAAAGGGTCAGGATTGTGTTTGTATGAGCAAGTATATTCTCTCTCATCATGGCTGCTGATTTTTTTTTTTTTTTCCCTTTTTTTAAACTTTATTCAGACCTGTGAGTCTTGATGTTGCTCTCTCAGGAGAAGTTTTGTTGTCACTGCCTGTGACTAATTACAGTTCCCCTGCAGTCACTGGCACACACAAATTTTTCTTAAAGTTTGTGCATGTATCTCACATCACATCGACAGAGGCCTCTTAGACTGCCAACCTCAGCTGTGCCCTTAGCATACCTGCTGAGCTGAGAAGTCATGACTTTTATTCAGGGGTTTTTTTTTCCTCTGTGCTTCATGGTTTGATGTGTATTCATTTCATGTTTTCAGCTCTTCTTCCCGAGAGCTTAAAAACTCACTAGAAAAGAAAAAAAGAACATGAAAGATGCTTAGGCAAGTCCTCAGCTGCAGTTGTGATTAGAGCACTAGATTAATGATATAGCCCTAAGAGGTGGCAGTGCCACAGGAGTATGGCCATATCCATTCACCAGACCTAGTGAGGTCAGCAGAAGGGAGTGTGGGGATGGCCCCAGCAAGAACATTGCACATCATTATGTCACTGGAGAAGCTGTCTCGGTGGGTCAACAGCTTGTGCTGTGAAGAGATAGCTTGAGACTTGGAGGTGTCTGTCCACAGATTTGAAGACCACCAATGGTGTATCTCTGTGCTCATGTCCTGCATAATGCAGCCCATGCTGGAAATAACTTCAGTTGGAACAGATGTAGCTCATCTCCCAAGCCTGCCCCAGTGTCTTCCTCTCCCTGAAGGCTGCCTCTCTTCCTTGATGCAGTTTTCCTGCTAAGCAAGGAAGAGCCTTTATCTTCCTCCCACCTCCCCAAGCCCGCTCCCTTACTGGTGCAGCTGCCAGGCTGGAGAAAGGCTGGGTTGCAGGGCTGGGTCCTGCTGTGCTGTGGTGAGGAGGAACAGAACTGGGATACAAGCATTAAGCAGACATCTCAGTGCCAGTGCTGCTGGAAGCACATGACAACCCCATGCATGTGACAACCCTTCTCTTGGCAGTAGGAGTTCTGCAGGCATGTGGTGGTTATTTAGGCTGTGGTGAGTATTTGTTATCCCTTCAGATACAAAATAGGCAGATTACTGCTGACTGCAGGGTGCTGACCTGTGCAGCTCACTGCTGTGCTGGTGTCTAGCTCCAGGTTTATGGGGTTTTTTGTTTTGTTTTGTCATTGCCATTGTATTAATATTAATGTTGTTTGTTATGGAAAACAAAAGCAGTGAAAATCACCTGGGTCACCAAGTCTAGTCTCTCTTGACTGCAGGCAGACAGAGAAAGAAGAGATGTTGGTCTGGAGAACATCTGCTTCTCTGGCTTCACAAACACTGTCACATGCAGGATGGCTTTTGGTAATGAGGGTCAAGATTCACTTCTGTCTAGAGCACAACAGTTCATAAGGATTTCACCATCCCAGTAGTCTATTCATTTAAATGCTAATAAGATTCCTGTTTTGTTTTGAAATGTAGAGAGGATCTTTCTTCTTCACCCTTTAATCCCCTTTCTCCTGTTTTTTTATGATCTTTCTTTAGCAGTTCAATCTGGTATTGCAGATAAGAAACACTTGATTTAGCCAGGGTGAAAGTATCTTCTAGGTGTACTTTTCAGAGTAATGTGTGCTGGATGTGAGTGGTTCAAGCACGGGCAGGAGAACTCTCTCCATGTCTTTGGACTTGTTCCATTGAGGACGTTGGCTTTTGTTTTGATTTCAGAGCTCTGGTACTGAGAACAAAGGCCAATTCTACCCAGACAGGCTCTTATGTTTTACCCAGGCAGTTTCCTACGGAGACGGCAAATGCACCTTTAAGGGCTCCACAAGTGGCCACTGGGGACTTGCTGCTCAAAGAGGGCAAATCCAAGATAATAACAGCATAGTTTCCATGGGAGCCTGACTCCACTTAGGAAAGGATGGCGCTTTCCCCACAGTATGGAGCTGGACCAGAAATAGAATCAGGCTGCCTCAGTGTACCACGTGGCTTGAATCACTTCATAACAATGACATGAGTAACCCTGTGAGAATGCTGTAAGACGACAAGAAGCTGGAGATAGTGCTGCACATCGTCTTCTCATTACGTATTCTACATGCATAACAGAACACGACTCCAAAAGTATCTCATTTAAGTAAGGCCCAGCTATTTTACATTACTCTGACTTGTCTCTTGGGAATATACATTAGAATTAATAGA
Organism: Platysteira castanea; assembly: GCA_013397175.1. Taxonomy (NCBI): domain Eukaryota; kingdom Metazoa; phylum Chordata; class Aves; order Passeriformes; genus Platysteira; species Platysteira castanea. Next base: position 1,103,479 of record VYXC01000743.1, read on the forward strand.
AAGGAAATTAGAAAGGTCCTGCTAATATAATTTCTTATGGTTTTATTCATTACAGTGATCCAGAGGTTCCACTTTATCTTGGCCCAATCTATGATCACACATATGCGTGCACTAAAAAAAGTTCCTGACATCACAGCCTTAGATTATAGCATGACCCAATGATAGCTCTATTTTGAATTTAGGGACAACTGCTGTCCTCCTTTTCAAGTAGTAGAAGTGGTTAAACCCTTTGGGACATTGTGATGCTCTTCAGATGGTTTTGTATATGCATATTAGTGCCCAGGTCAGAGGAACATCCTGGACCCTTCAGGTGTCCATGACACAGAAGAACCACTGAGCCTCGGAAAAGACATAAAGGAAAGCTTTGAGCACAGCTATCTTGAGTAACCCTGAACAGACTAGGAGAGAGTCTTTTTAGATTTTGTGCTGATAGAAAGATGCCAGTGAAGATGAAATCTCCTGTCGTGTGACACCCTCAAACCCAGCAAAATGGGACTTGGTGTTCCTTGTCAGAGAGCAGAGTTTCTATAATAGATACCAGGCTCCGCTGCCAAATGCTTCTCCCTAATAGAACAATTTGCAAGGTCCCAAATTTTGGGGAACTGTTGAGTTCAGAGAGAGTAGCAACACAGCTGAAAGTGTTATGTAAACAACATATGTTAGATGTCTGATGTGTGGAGCTGGTTTGTTCCACACAAAGTGCGAGAAGCTGCATAGAACATAGAAGCCCAATTTCCCATTTACCAGTGCAAAGAGCACTAAAAAGCAGAAAAGTGAATCTCTACTGAACTTAAAGAAAGACTATCTTTTTTCTTATAATTATTTTTTCTATAGTTTTTCTCCTTTTTATTCTTTTCTGTTGGATGTTTGCATAAAGGAAACCAGTATGTGAGTTGTATTTGAATAAAAAGGTCCTGCCAGAACATAAGCTTAATAATTAGGCTTGGAATCCTCTAAAATAGCTTTTGCCTTCAAAAACACAGCCATCAGGCCTAAGCCAGTTGTCTAGCTACCCACCACAGCTAGAAGAGGACTATCCCATGAGGGTAACTTGGCCTTTTTCAGAAGGACTTTAAAATGCGCAAGATGGTTTGTCATCCAAAGGTGATTTTCTCTGTTACAGAGAAAACGTTGGATGACTTGTTTATTCCTACCCTTTATATAACTTTGATACCCCTTATATACACCTTATGCTTATTGTTTATATAGTCAGAGTTAGCTGAGAGGAATCTTGTCCTAAAGTGTCTAAGAAGCCTGTATTTAAGGGGCTGTCTGGGCAGAACTGATCACAGAGCAGTGCTGGCCATGTTGCTTCTGGATGAGTGGCTATTTTAGTCCAGCCTTGCCAGACCTCATGTAGCCTGAAAGGGCCCTTTGCTTTCATGGCACGCAACAGTGAATTACTGCCACAGCACTGAAAATTCCTCTGCAAACTGTTATTTTTCTCAGTCTTGACTTGCGTGTTCTCAACTGATTGCAGTTTCTGCTTTGTCTTCAGATTCGTAGTCAAGCACTGTCATATTTGCTGGTGTTCTTATGAATTGTGCTGCTGGTGCTCTGACAACTGAGTGCTGCCTTGGTGGTGGCATTCCTGCAGGGCATTTGTGCTCTGCCTGCAATGACAGGGCCTGACATTCAAAGCTTGGCTTCATCCAGTTGCTTGAGGGGGGAAGAGAGTGGATTCTTGCCTTCAAGCTGCAGCCTTGATGCCAAATCTTTTAAGGAAGCCTGCATCCAGGATCTGAGAGCTCCCCTTCCTCCTGCTCATTAGGTGGTAGGATCTGCTACAGTGGTTTGACTTTTACAATGCCACAGGCAAGAGTTGCTGCTGCTTTTTACATTTTACCTGGATCATTAGCATTCTGCCTCTCTGCTTTTGAGACTCGGAATAGGTATCATATTCAAGAGGAGGCTGTAAGACACAGAAGCATGCAGACTGCTTTCTAAATCAGCCCTGATTAGAGGTGAAAAATTAACTTCTTTTACACACAATATGTATTTATGAAAACATTGTCTCCCTGCAAACATTACAATTTTTACCAACTTATGATAAGCCAGTCAAAATGGATCATTCTTTGTGTGTGTATTGTTAAACATTCCTGCATTTTTAAAAATTTCCGAATGTTTATTTTCTGTGGGTGGGGCTGGTTTTTTTTTTTTTGTTTGTTTGGTTTTTTTTGTTTT